>JAOEHY010002509.1:0-20125 GCA_025447955.1 Psilopsiagon aurifrons | reverse complement strand
AGCCCCAGCAAAGTCCGGCGTAAGTACCGCGGGAGGACCGCCGCCGCGCTCCCTCTCTCTTTCCCTCTCTCCTTCCCTCACAAAGGGCAGGAGCTGACCGAGCTCCAGAGGGGTCTCTTTCCTTCTTTTTCTTGGGGAGGGTTGGTAGGGGTGGAGAGGGAAAAATGCCCTCCCTGGTGTGGGCAGGCTCGGGGTTGCAGCGTGTCAGCCGGTCGTGGGAGTTCTTTCAGCAACTTAAATGGGTTTTAGAGGACGAAAAAGTTTCCTTAGGAAAAAAAAAAAAAAAAAAAAAAGGAAAGAGGAGGAAAAAAGTTTGGCTGGCAGCGGTGGAGATGATGATGAGTTCGTGCAGCCTCCCTCTTCCCTTCCCCCGCTCCTCCCTCTCCTCTCCTCCCTCCGCGGCTCCTGGGTTTTTTTTTTTTTCCTCTTTTTTTTTTCCTCTCTCCCCCTTCCCTGTTGCAGACTTTCTACCAACCAGCGGCACCAGCCGCGGCGTTTTGCCTTCAGGACCTGATGCTCATCCATATTAAACCGTCTGAGCTCAGGAATCCGGCCAGATCATCCCCCCCTCCTCCTGCTGCAAAGTTTATTTTTAACCAGCCACCGCCACAATTTGGATGGGGCTGCGAGGAAGCAACATCTTCTAGCCCGGCTCGCTCCAGAGCCCGCAGCCGCTTTGCCTTTTAAACTTCTCCTTCGGGCCGCTTTTCCTGCCGCCGGCGGCCCCTGCCCGCTTTTCCCGGACCGGGAGGGCCGCGCCGGCGCTGGGAAGTTGGGATGAAGGCGACCCTTCGTTGCAGGTAGAGCCGCCTTGCGCCGCGCATCTCTCCGCTAACTTTACGCCGCCTGGCCGGCCGGCCGTGCCTGCCCTTTCCTGGTACCTCTGCCTTCGCCTCTCTCCCGCTCTTCTTTATTTTAGTCTATCTTATTCACTTCCCTTCTCTTTTTCCCCCAACTCCAAACTTCCCCCCCCCCACCCCCGGTAGCGACGTGCGTGTCCTTTCCTCTCTCGGCCTGCGAGGAGGCGGGGGAAGCCAGGCCCTGGGGGGAGTAGATGGGGTGGGGGGTCGCTGCCCCCCGCTGGTTCCCCCCCGTCCCGCTGCCTTTATGCGGTGCCAGCAGCACATCCCAACGCGACGAGGCCAGCGGCGGGCAGGACGCCTGGGCGGCGTCACCACTACAGGAAGAAGCCGGGCAGCATCCGAGGCGGATGGACGCGGGGGGGGGGGGGGCTGGCCGTCCCGGGGTCTCTCTTATCCCCTTCACCCCCCATCTTGGGGGAGAGGCAGTGGAGCTACCCCCCGCAGCGCCGGAGTTTCGGGTGAAAACAAAGTTTCGCCTCCCCCCCCATTCCCCCCCGGCCTGAACCGCGGTGCCCGGTGCGGACGGGTTCCAGCCGCGACTCGTCTCTTGGGCGACCCTTCGCCGTTGCTACGGGCCCGGGGACACCCCCTCCTCTTTCCCCTCGTTGGCTCCGCGGTGAGGATGTGAGGCAGAGTCTCCCGCCCAGTTAATGGTACACGGCGCTGGGATGTTCCCCCCATCTCCCGGGTGCGGTGCGGGGCTCTGGGGTACCGGGCTGGGCCGGGCGCGGGGGCTGTGGGGCAGAGCCGGGCAGGGCCCCGGAGCGCCGAGATGCTGCAACTTTTCTTTCAGCAGAGGAGGGAGGGCGGTGGATTGAACTTTGTCATGTCGCAGATAAGTTTCCTCTGGCTTCTTCTCCCTGCGCTTCTCCCCGCCTCTCCCCTCCGCACGTACGCTGGAGTTTTTTCATTTTTTCCTCTTTTCCCTGCTTTTTCCACCTCCCTTCCTTAGTGTTCCCAGTTTCACCTCTCCATGCCTGCTTGGCATCCTGACCGCGTTACGCAGCAGCAGGAGGAGGAGGAGGAGAGCGCTTCTCCTGGCTCAGCACATTTCCCTGCGTGCCCCGCTGCGCTGCGCGCCCCACGGAGGCCCCCACTGGTCGCCTCCTTGCCCGCTGCCCTCCCATGGCCACCTCGAGGTGTCCGGCCCGGAGCTGATGCTCTGGTCCTGCCCGCCGAGGAGCATCCTGCCCTGGGACCACCGATTTCTGGTGGGAAGGGGGAAACACACCAACCATCCAGTTTGGATTCCCGACTCCCTGTTTCCCCTGCCTGCTGTTGCAGATAAGATCTGGTGTGGTTACGCATTTGAGAAGGTAGTTAAAACTAGTTCAGTGTGATTTGGGGACAGTGGAGAGAAGGCAGATGCCGCTGATGTTTCTTACCATTCCAACATCCAGCCCTGTGCCTTGGGAGAAACAAAAATGCTTATTAACAACAGGAGCAGTTGCTAAATAATACCGCCTTCTCATCCCTGCAGTGCTCTGTAGACAGCTGTTATGATGGCTGAAGTTTTTCGTTGAGGTCTGTCGTTTTGACATGAGCACCGAGTTTTGTTACTGCAGTTCCTGTTTTCCACAGGGTCACCGTGCGTGAAAGGGATGCAGTGACTCAGGGTCATGCCAGCCATATTTGTTTTAGGTTTTAATTTTCTCTTTGAAGACTTAAGGGTATATAGTCTTTTCTTGGTGTGCCTGCATAATGCCGATTAGCCTTAACGGGAGCCGGGTACATCCAGGGAAGAATAGGCCCTTTTGTTTGTTAGAAACCCAGGAACAGCATGAATCCATCATCCAATCAGAGTACCAGGGCTCTCCCTCACCTGCAGAGGGACACATCCAGCCTCCTCTCTTGCTGCGGGGCAGCTGTGCTTGGCATGGTGCAGCCTCCTGTTACTCCTTCACCTTCCTCCTCCTCTCAGTCATATTTGGAACTCAGTTCATGGCATATAGTTAAAAATACCGTCCTTCAAGTATGATCAGTTAAACTTTTGGTTTGCTCTAATTTTGCAGCTTCTAGTTGTTAGGCTGTTGTTTGTCCATCAGTAGTGCCTGTTTATGTAGCCACTCTTACACATCTTTCAGTAATGATAAATACATGCATTTTTGGCTTGGTGTTAAGACAGCATATAACAGGGTGTTTGCTGACTGGTTTTAGCAGTTGCTGCTTTTTCTCCTGTTTGCATCCAGACCTGGGTGTTTGAAGCTTTATTTGCTTGCAGGCTTCAGTGTAGTGAAATGTCTTATTCTGGCTCAGTTCACCCAAGTTGCGTGCCCATTCTTCACTCTTTACAGTGTTTAGCGTCCCTCTGACCAAATGGCTTTTTGTTCTGATTTCGAGGGTCAGGAGATTCTTGAAGTTTCCAAATTGGGGAAACTGAATGTCTTCATTATCTGTTAGTAATATCTATAATCTCCTTTGGTACCAAAGGCACGTGTAGCCTTCCCCAAGGCATACAAGCACTGGCTTCTGTAGTGCTTTTCCCAATCCTTAAGGATTTTATATCACTTTACCTATGTCAGAGTTACACTGCAGTCGTAACAGTAGCTTGACTTTAGTCTGTGAAAGTTTCTTCTTAAGCAGAAATAGTTTGGATTGCTCTCTCTTGGATTTCTCATTTAAATAAAAGCTGTTCGTGTACTTACATGGTATAGATTAAAAACATATAGATAAATCCCTTTGATTATATTCATTATCCCCTGCAAAAGTAGGTGGTGCTTAGAAGGTCATAGGATAAGTGTTGCTAAGCAGCTAAACAGAAGGATGCTAAAATTAACCTCAGCGTTTTTGTAAGGGACTCACTTTTTAAGTTGCAGTAATTTTTTAATTTACTTAAAATACATTGTTTTGATGCTGAAACATCTGGGAAAAAGTACTTAGATGCATGAATAAAACCCTCCAGAGGACCGTGTTGACTGTTAAAAGTTCTCGACATACAGAAGTAATTCCACCCTCCCCCAGTGTGCCTAAATTTTACCAGCATTGGGCTCTCTATTTGTTCCCTTTGCAAATGTCCTTCCAGAGTTATCTGTTGCTCCAAGAGCATCTGATACATGTTGGATAGCAGCCTGTAGGGACAGTCTTGGGAGAAAAAGAAACTGCAGAGGTTCCCCAGGAACAGGCAGAAAACAAGTAAATCCTGTTAGTCTGAAATCCGTGCATGTGCAGAAAAAGCCCCTTTTAACTTTTTGATGAATGATGCCTAAGTTTGGAAATCTCTGTTTTAGGTGTACACTCTTAAAACATGTGAAATCATGTCTTCTTCTTTCAGTGCAATAAAGGTTGTTCTTAAATGAGTGTATTATTGGACCATGTTACTGGACCAGTTTGTGAAGGCTGCCTTGATGATGTGGTAGCTTTTTCCTTGGCAGGTAATTGTCTGCAGGGGAGGATGGTAGTGCTGCTTTCAGTTCTGAAGGCAGTGAGAATGCCTGTTGCTCTCTGTCTTCTTCTTCTGTCTCCTTTCTCAATCCAAGCAAGATGGTCAGTCATGGGACTGCAGCTTTAAAATGCATTTTTTCAGGAGTATTCCTGCAGCTTGGAAAGGGGCCAGGAACTGCTTTGTGTTCTTTTGAGCGCAGCTTCACAGTAGATGGGAGTGCTCAGGTACCCTGCAGCTTCCCTGGGAAGTGCCTCAAGGAGCAGATGTACTTTGGTGAGAAGGAATTGCCTTCTGAGGCCATGCAACAACTCCTTTCTTTTTTTGGGGGAGGGAGATCTGACTTGACAGTTTGTTCAGTGGTTAAAGCAGGTTTTCTTTGGCCAGAGGAATCCTTTCTCTGTGTTTTGCTTTTAGTATCCTACATGAAGCAGCACCTATGGGAGCTGCAGCTTTCCCCCCTCATCCCTCCCCCTCTATTTAGAAGCATCTTTAAGGGCAGTGATTTAAAAGGCAGGACTTCAGTATCTCTGGAAGTGCTGCTTTCTGGTTGTAAACTGAAGAGTTATCTGTTTGTGTGGAGCCAGGAAGGGCTCGAAGCTTGCAGAGCTTTGCCAGGCCAGGTTTGGTTATCAGCATTTGATTACAAGTGAAAATAGGTGAGGTTGGCTGAGGTGGGAAGTGCTGGCTCTGTTCTGGGGTACTTCTGAACAGGAATTTCAGGTGCACTGTCTCTTTATTCTTCTTTGGTGCAAGAAATCTGATGATGGCTTATCTTTGATGTCTGCCAGTCACCATGTTTTTCCCACCTGAAGGTGTTCCTTCCACTCCACCCTATCCCTCTGTTTTGAATAGCAACATTTGAGGGCCAGGGACTCGGAAGAGTGTGGGGTTCCAAGGCAGCAGTACCAAAGCATCTCAACTCCCTTCCCTCAGGATTTTACTTGGAGCAGGGTGACAAAACTTACTTAGAGCTGGTACTAATGCTGTATTATGAAATGTTAAAAGTACAAATAATTGCCCACTAGGATATATGCTGTGAACTCCTTCTGGATGGCTTTTACATATTGTGCTGGAAAAGTATCAGAACAAGGAAAAGAGCCTGGGCTGAAGGGAGAAGAGTCAGTGGGATATTTGGCTTGTGGCTGCACTGGTGTTAAACCTGTTAGAGCAGCCTCCTGCAGTGAGAAAGGAATTGCCCTGATGCAGTGCCTGGACCTGCGCTTCCTTCTGAAACAACACAGGCCTTCTGCTGTATCCTGCCTTTATTTTTCTTTTTAATGGTGCCATTTCAGCTTAGCAATCAATAAAGGTGGTTGCCTTTGAATAGGTGCTTTACACAAAATAAGTAGTTGACGGGTGGAGACTGTTTATTCAGCATGATTCAACTAAGTAAGGCTAAGAAAATCTGAATACTTCTTTAAAGATGTAGAGAAAGGCAGCTGTTTTAACAACAGGATTCACCTGCAGAGTCACTGCCACCCTCAAAGGTGCTACTGTCAGGGACAAGAAAAACTGTCAAAATCCCCCACGGGCATTCTTAGGCTCTTGCACTAAAATAGGTATTCCAATGACTATTAGAGAGGGAGGTCTTTCAGGCCCTGATTACCTCCCCCATCTCCTCTGCCGATCTTCCCATAGAAACACGTGGAATGCAACTTTTCAAAGTCCACCGTTTTCCTGAACCTAACCTTCATGAGCAAAACTGTTTTGTCTTTAAACTTATTTAATCTCAGGATTTCGAGAGATCCTTTTCCTTTTGAAGAAGACATCCCCTCATCCTGCTGCCTGAAGTTTCTTTGAAGATCCATTTGCGGGAGGGATGCTATTTGTGTAGAGCTCTCAGAAAGTGTGGGAAAGCTGCTTGCACACAATGGCCAAGTGACTTCCTAGTGTAATTTCTGAGAGCTTTGAAACACCGAAGTTTTACTTTTAAGTCACTGGGTAAAAAGTGTGTTTAGCATCTTGGACATTTTCTATGATGGTGTGTGCAAGTGACTTGCTAATTCGATTCTAAAAGAGAAATGTATGTTGTGGTTAATAGTGGAATTGGCAGCCTCTGATGCATGTAAGACTTCTCCACTTGTCATCTCCTGGTGGACATTTTAACAGGTGTTAGCATGTGCTTTCTGGAAACTCCACAAACGTGTTCGTAGGTGTTTTAGGAATGGGAGGCCTGTATCATCTGAAAATGCAGGCTGATCCGCCGCTGACAGGCCTTTTTTTAGTTAATTTAGGTATGTGCTTCGTCTCTGAGGGTAAGAGAAGCAGGCTGTTCACGTTGGAAGCGTAGTTGGCCTCTCCTGCTACCGTGTGTGGTTAGCTGGCTTTAACTCGAGCCCTTGTTAGTCCTGTTTCGTACAGCAGGTGATGTCAGTGTTCAGGTGTATCGGTACCTGGGAGTGCTTTGCTCAGAGCACTTGCATCACAGCAGTAAATTCCATTCCTGTGTTCAAGCCGAACTCCTTCACACTGATAACGTTACAGCTTGGTCGAGGGAGAACTGCTTTGGATTTTGCACCAGTAAGCAGCAGTACTTCCCTGTATTTCCTTTAGGGAGCAATATCCCTTTTAATTTGGACCACTCACAGCTTTGGGTAGGGGGAAGAGCCTAGTTCAAGTTCTTCTTTTTTTTCCACAAAATACATTCTCTTCATTAAATTAAGTTCATTATGTACATTGTTCTCAGTGTTCTGAGAACATGAGAAGCAGCCAGGACATGAATACCTGTGTGCTGTTCTTGATGTGTGTCTGCATTTTTTTCTGATGCTGGTGCAGTTGCCTGTGTATTGAGGACAACAGGCGGCTGTGGTGTCTTGTGCATGTGCTTGCCTGCTTCGCCTCCTCCTCCTCTTCCACAAAAGCATTAAGCTATCCTGAGCTGGTGTTTACCTGGATAACTTGCTGCACAACTCACGTAGTTTGCCGTCTATACATCCTGATGCTTTTGGATAGAAGGAAGGAGGGCTGCAGGAGGCTTGCTTTTTAAGTGAGATGCTGAGGGTCCCGGAAGTGGAAGCACATGCCATAGAGGCTGGTGGTGGAAGAGATGTATGTGGGTTACTAAAGGCTTCCATTTGTGAGGTTTGACTGTATTTTCCAGGGGAAGAAGTATGAGTACAATGAGCAGTGCTTCTCTTTAGAGATGTAACTTTTGCCTTGTATTTAGTTGATTTGGAGGGTGTATTTTGGTTTGCCTTTTTAACGGCTGCAGCTACCATTTGTTCTTCCTTTTGATCCGATGGCCCTGCCAGGTGTTGTGTAGTGCATCTTACGACATTTCCAAGTAAGGTTCAAAGCTGTAGTCCTTGGCAACTTCTGGAACTAGTCTTGGAGCAACTTCAAGCTTTTACAGCAGATCGGTGACTTTTCTGCTTGGTAAGGTTTCCTGGCAATCTTTGAACTGGCAGTAGCCTAAGTGCCCATGTTGCAAAAGGTAAAGAGAGCTGTATCACAGTGCCCCTATTTCCTTTGTGTAAATTTGGTTCACTGTTGGAAACTGTACTTTTATTTAAATAGCAGAGAATTTATTTTCATATCGGTGCTACCTGTACTTCGTGGGAGAGGTCTTCTCCATCCTCTGCCTTCATTCCCCTTTACTGGGAAATGGCAGCATCTTTTAGCTGAGTGTGAAGTGGCCATCACTTTTGTCCTCACCAGAGGGTGAATTTCTAGGGGTAAGTGAAATGATCTGTGCCTCAGTGGATGCTGGTTACCTTGGGAGGAAGCCATGCAGATTGTAAACTCTGCAGGAATGAACCGGTGGATTGTGTAAACTATGCAGCTGCACTAACTGCAGTTCGAGCAGCTCTCAGTCTTGACTTGCAAAGCTTTTGGAACTTAGAAGCAAGAGCTTGTAAGTTCCAAAAATCTAGTGACTAAGGATTTTCCATGGCTCCCTCTTCCTCAAGAAAGAAAAGCTAGAAATAAATGGTAAGGTATTCATTTTAAATGCTCAAAAATCAGCAAGCAAGGTGTTCACAGAAAAGTGGGCCAAGCTGAATACAGGTCGTGGCTCATTGTTGATGCTGTTATGTATTTAATTAAAATCAATAGATGTCCAAATAAGTATGTAGATGTAGAAAGCATGGCTTCATTTAAATCAACAGCAAAATTCTTCCAGCCTTCACTGGACTAAGGTTACATGTGGGGTATATACAGCTGAAAGCTCTTGAGCATTCATAGCATGAAAGATGCCAGGAAACTTTTAAAAAAACTGAAGCACTAACAGTGTCTTTGTACTTTTCTGGTGCTTGAAATTCCTACAGGTGTAGTTACAAAGTCGGCGCATCTGTTCTAGGAGCGTGTTTGGTGAATAGCAAACTGAATTTGCAGTGTAATAGCCTATGTGACTAAATTCCATCCCAGTGTGGGGCATCACTGAAGCAGTGTGGCCATTGCTGCATCCCTTTTCTGAATCATAGAAGCTGTGCTTTAACTTCCTTGAGTGTATTTGCTCTGGTGAGTGGGAGGAGGAGGACTTGTCCTTCCCAGGCCTGTCCTTCCCTGTAGGAAAAGGGGAATGTAGAGAATTCTCCCTGAGGATGGATCTGGGACAGAGATGGCCCCTGCATGTTTGGGGCCAGAGTTTTTATTTACACCATTGCATAACTCTTAATCTCCATAGAAAAAGATGTGGGTTAGTAGACTGTGGCAACACCACAGTCTCACATGTGGACTGCCTGATAGCCAGTGTGTGCTACTATTGCATAGTAGATGTACTGATGACTGCCTGGGGTGGTCCTGGAGTATTGAGTGACCCTGTGCTGAAGGGTCTGCTGTTGCCTGACTTTTGACCTTGTGCCTGCACTGCCTGAACAGTCTTGACTTGCAGTAAACGTTTCAGTTTGTGTGCTCACTGTCTTTTCAAAACGATCGCTGAAAAGAAGTGCGGCAAAAAAAAAAAATAGACCGTGGGCAAGAAGATGCCAGCAGCATGTGCAAATTGTGCGCTGCAGTTACTGTCCTGGCTAGGAAATCAAACGGGCTGCAGAGACGTGGGTTAGGAAAGGCCAGGCTGCTGATTAAAAATGTCCACCATTTCTGGTAATGGCTGTTTATATGAGTTGCCTAGTCCAGAGACCCCAGAAATGAGCTGGTGGTGGTCTTTGTTTAATTCCCACCATACAGACGCCAAGTATTATGCTTTGATTTCCCACACTGTAAACTCTTTGGGGCAGGGATCAGCATTCAATTACCAAGTTTTGAAAAGCCACCTAACACACTGTGGAACTGACCTGCTCGGCACTACCTCACTATAAATGTTTAATTATAACTATCTTCTTACCCAATGGAGGAGTCTTTCCAGATATCAAGGTTGAGGCATGCTGGGAACCTGTACTGCTGCTGAGGTGTCTGCTTGTAAATAGAGAACTTTGGTTGCCAGACAGAATTTGGGAGGGTCTCAGAAATTCCTAGTTTGCAGTATAGGTGCAACTATCTACATGTGTTCTGGGGTCTGTGTCTGGTTGTTCAGTTTAGAAGCAAATACACTCCTAGCATTGATACATGTTTTAAAGCATCACAGTCAGGCTACATCCTTCTCTCTCCCTTTTGCTCCTTTTGCTTTAGGTCTGTATGTAAATGTGACATATGTCAAGGTTCTGAAATTGAGAAATTAGAAGAAGAAACTGGGAATAGAAAGATGTCACCCCTCAGTACGTTGCCTTGCCAAGACTGAAATGAAATACAATTGGTGGTTTTCACCACTCACAAAATAATCTAATTCTCTTGCCTTGAGTGACTTGTGTTGCAGCTTTAAACTGAATTCTTAAATCATCCCAACAGTGATGTATGTACTGTTTGTTATGTTTATGTAACATGAAAGTATATGGAGTAATGGAAACATCTAGAAATTAGACCTCCAGAGAAGACTCCCATTTTAATCAGGTTACTTAACTTGGATTAAACCAACCCAAATTTAAAACATGTGGGCTCACGTGCTAAACTAGTTGCATTTTCAGCACTCTGGGGGTCTGTCTGGGAGTTTATCAGTGCGTTGTCTTGGTTTGTTCCAGACAGCTTTGTAGAGCAGTTTGATGTTACTAAGGTTGGAATAAGCTGATGTCAGATTTTTGTCCACAGTGCATAGCAAGTAGAGGTCAAACACTTGTACAGCCGGTGATACTATGACTTGTTAAGAATGTACGCAGCAGGTTGCTTTTCAAAACATCTTTTGAAAAGCAGCCTGAGAGAGCAGTGCCATGTAGCAGAGACGTGCATCTTTCTCTGGCATCAGCAAATGGATGCATCCTATCACATTGGACTGCTGAGCATGTTTAGTCATGTTACTGTAATAAGCTCTGGGAACAGGAATGGGTTTTGCCCTGGTGCACTTCGGGAAGATTTGAATGAATTTGACTGGTTTGTTCCAGGGAAACTCGTGTTTGTATCTGCTTCTTTTGTGCTTTGGTACAGAGAGGGAAGGAGTTGAGTTTGTTTCTTGGCCAAAGCAGGGTTTCTTTGCAGTGTAGGATTGCTAACATTACTGAACTTAAATTCTTACTCCTTTAAAGAGGTAACATTGAAATGTGACTCCCAGAATCATCAGTGGTTTTGGTGCTGATAGTGCACGGATCTGCTTGAGTTTTGAGACTCTTTGCCCAGATGAATCGAGTATTAGGGACCATTCTCTCACTTCCAGCCGTAGCCTTCAGGCATCCCTATTTCTCCTGCCCTGGTGAATCATTCATTCTTCAACATACGCAGATGTAAATTTTACATGTGCTGTGGTAGGGGCTGTCGTCTTTATCCTTTTCTTTCTGTCTTAACACAGCTTAGCCTGGTGGCTCTGAGGGCATTCTTTTCAATTTGCATCCGTGTGTGTGTATGTCAGAGGCAAGTGTAGTTGAAGCCAAGCACTGATCCTGCAGACACTTTAAATACAGATATAATTCTGCTTAAGTAGGTTGTTCCATTTAAGTCAAAATACTGGCATGGGTGAAGTTGGAGGAAGCGTTTTGGGACCGGGGCCTGTGTTTAACTTCCAGAAAAAGTATTCCTGACACAAGCCAGAATCTTTAACCCGTGTGAGCTGCAGCTCCAAACTCGTCTCACTGCCTTCAGTGTCTGACCTACTTGAGCAGGTATTGCTCAGCCCAAGGAAGTGTCACAGGTCTGGCTGCCTGAGAAGAGCTGGCTTTGGAGGGAGATGGCAAGAAACGCGGCTGTGAAGCCAAACTCCTTCAATATACGGTGTCTGCAAGAGTTAAACAAAAGTACTCCAGCAGCTCATGTGCTCTCTGTGTGTGCATACTTTCCTAATCTTGACATGGGGTCTGAGCTGCAGGCTCCGAGGGCGTACGTGAAGTTGGCTTGGCTGTCACCTTTCACTCCCCGGATCTGGCTGTGGCTCAGCACAGGGACGCTCCCTGCCGCTGGGATTACTGGCTGCAGATCCCGGCGGCCTAAGACCAGCCTCCACGGGGCTGGCCGGGCCCAAAGGTGCCCTGGCACGCCTTGCCTGCCCTCGCATTGTTTCATGCCCTTGTGGGGAGCAGCTGAGGGGGGAAAAAAGCGCTGCAGTGGCCCCTTTGCTGTGCCTGGAAGATGTCTTGCACCCGCCTTGCGCTTTTGGGTGAGCTTTCTGCTGCTCTGCTATCATCATTTGGCTGGAGAGCAGCTGCCCCCAAGGATGGGTCTGCTTTAAAACAGGGCAACAGCTGTATGGAGTGGGGCCTGCTGCAGGGCTTGGCAAGAGGGAGGACGGAGCATGCGTTTTTCTCCTCTTAAGTGACAGTCATAAGGGCAACTTGGGCCTCGGCTGTCCTGGAAGCCAAACTGCATACGGCTCCTTCAACCCGCCGTGGGCTGTCAGAACTCACGTGAGCGTTTCTGACATGGGCTGCACATGAAAAGCTGCCTTCTTTTCCCTTTCCCGTGGCCTGGGTTTCCTGGGAAGGGCTGCCCCGGCCACCTCGCTGCGCCCTGCAGACGTGTGGGAGGGAGCAGGGGTAGCCAGCCGGAGGGAACATCACCAAAACGGCGGAGCGGAGCGGCTTGGCTCGGGGCCACGCACAGGAGCAGCAGCAGCTGCCGGGATGGCCCCCGGAGCCTCACTGATGTCAGCGCAACCCGCGCTCCTTGGGACGCTGCGCCGTGTGCGGGGCCAGGGGAGCGCGGCTGGGAGCAAGGTAGCGGGGTAAGCAGCGCATAAAGCGACCGCCAGGCTGCTTTTGTCCTCCCCTCTTCAAAACGCCTCTGCTTCCTGTAGGAATGGGGAAGGTTTGGGTGAGTTGGAGTTATGAGGGGTTCGTAAAAGTAGCACAAGTTACCGAAAGCAAGGAGCAGAAAGAATAAGCGTTGTAAAATCTGCGTGTGCCCGCGGGATGTCTGTTTGCTTGTTTTTATTCCTTTTCAGAGAAGTGTGGGTAGGAACAGTTTGGCGCTGTTGGATAAATCTGTCAGTGCGGTTCCCTTCTCTCTCCCCTGTGTTGTCTCTGAGAACCTGTCACACTGTGACAGATCACACTGTCAAACACCATACTGTGTTCAAAAAGTATCTGGCTTGCCTCGGGATGCTGTATGAAATACGGCAGGATGTGGCATCCTGCAGGGAGCATGTCATGTGTGCTCACTTGGCCTCCTGCGCTTGCTTGAGCAGAGGAAGGGAATGCACATCAGAAGGACACAATTGTTCGCAGTTCCTTTCCACTCCTCTGTGTCCTTCCAGAGAGATGGCACTTCCCGTTACCCATGAGGTTTACTGGAACTGTCTTTCCTCCTGCCTTGGTATCAAGGGTCCCTTGCAGAGAGAGCCTCTGTGTGGTTAAGGGTGATGGGGCTGTCGGTCTGACCTCCATGACATGGGATGCACAGTGCCAGCTCACCCCTGTGGTAGGTACTGAACTGAATGGGTGCAAGTTCCTCTCAGGCCTGTGATGACTTCTTCCCATTTGATAGCTAATACAGTAGTTTCTAGAAGCTGCAGGAGGACATGTAGCTGGAAGTGCTGAGGGAGGAGGATACCAGCTTTTCCAGAACTGTGCAGCTCAGTCACAGAACGAGGTTGAACTGGACATGGAACTGGATTCCAGGGTGACGTGGTGATTGCAGCCTCCAGTGGCTTTGCTGCTTCCCACAGCTGGGGAATTGATTTTCCCAATAGGCCTGTGCCAGCATCATCGTGCTGCTAGTCTTGTGGTGTTACCCTAATGCAGAAGTTGTGCTTGAATTGCTTGCAAGTGGTATGCAGTGCACAGATGGAGGCGACGGGGGTAAGCCAGCCTATCCGGGCTTGTTGCAAAGCTGAATTTGCAGAATGCTGTCTCCATCAAGGCCAGTGTAATAATAAGTTGCAGAGATTCCGTCTTGAAAAACAAACAGCGTAACACAGGCCTTTGGGGAGGAGGTGTTGTGCTCCTTTATAAGGCTCTGCTTTTTGTTAACTCAGGTTGCCTCTCTCAGTCAGATTAACGTTTTGTATATCATCCCAGAATTCTTGTAGTAATTAGCAAAAAATGACAGAGGGTCACAGCAGTTGTATGGGTTGTAAGCATCTATTCACAGTTCTTTTCAACTGGGACAGTGGCATGAAGAATTTATTTACTGAAGGTCGCAGAGGGAGACAGTAACACGGGCAGAGAAAGAGCCCAAATGCTCTAAATCCAGTCCTGCGTCCTGGCCATTAGATCATGCTTCCTGTCTAAGCAGATGAACCCACATAAAAACCTTGGTTCGCAAACAGATGACATTCAAGTACTACCAGCACTGTAAAATACGGCTAGGGCTAATATATTTGCTCTGACTTTCATCTTGAGTGCCTGGTGGAACACCTGTAAGTATTTACATTTTAACATGAGCTTTTGTGCTTGTGAAAGCAGACAGTTTGACAGCAATGACCTCTCGCACAAAAGCCTGAATAAGTGATGAACTTCCAACAAATCCATGACCTGAACTCTGCTGGATGCATGTTGAAGGTGACAAGTTAATATGGCCTCTGGCAGTACCAGCAAGAGGCCTGGCTCTGTGCTGGACTTTTCTGCTGGAGGTGGTCTGCAGACAAGCCTCTAACCACGGTCCCTTCCCAAAGGCGTTCCCTTCCCAAAGGCCTGGACGTAAGTGTGCTTGTACTCGATGCCTGGGTGAGGACCTCAGGCAAACGCCTGAGGCAGAAAGGACTTCCTTTTCTCGAGGTTTCTCATCCTGCTGCTGTGCTCTGACCCAGGGTGAAGGACTTGGTTTGTGTTGCAGAGATGGCAGAAGGGTGGATGTGACTCTCCGCTCCCAAGTGGTGCACTTCAGAGCTCGCTGTGCTGAATTGCATGGTAGTTAAAACTTCAATTATGGGCAGCTCTGGAGCTGGTCATGTCTCTGCTGCAAGTGTGGTAACTGCTGGTTGTCAGACAGGGAGGACAGCCATTGTATGGTAACTAACTTCTCACATCACCTGGCCTGAATCACGTTGAAGCTGCGGCTCTGGTGACATTTCCTCAGGACTGCCTTGTCCTGGAATGAGCAGTCCATTCCCCACACCTCTCAGGACTTTGTGGAGCTCTGCTGTATCACCGCTGTGGCCTTCCTTCCAGGTTGGGCTCCTGATCTGAGTATCAGTTATTGTGCAGAAGTCATTCCGTGCTTTTGATTACGTTGTCCACCGACACTTGTTAAAGCTTCAGTTGCCTTGTTAACATTTATCACGGGCACATGCCAAAAGTACTTGATTTGCCTACATATTTATTGCTCTAAGACATATACTTGGACAGGCTTAAAGATTTCCAGGTGCTGCCAGAATTCTCCTCTTCAGCAGCTTTTTTTGGGAAACTGTCTCAATGATGGCAGGTTACAGGCAGAAGATGCTGTTTAGTGAGGGTGTTGGCAGGTCCAGCTTAGTTACTTCCGTCCTGATCGCTTGACAACTGCTTGTTTTAAATGGTGTTTTGCTCACTGCTTTCCTTCCCAGAAACCTTACTGGTTTCTAAGAGCAGTATCCAGGTATCCTTCCACTTAAGTATTCCCCCCCCTGCAAACGGCAGCCTGAAGCATGCCCTGTGTATCTGAAACCTTAGTGAATGCAACTTACCCAGAGACAAGAGAGCTCCACTCAAACCAAGGGGCACTACCCACAAAAAAGTTTGCCTGCTTTCCAGTGCTAGCTTGCTTATTTGGGATACTGATTTCAATTCACCCATCTGTTGAGTCTCAGCAGGTATAGAGGGAATTGTTTAGAGCTTTCTGAAGTAAGTGTTGATTGATGTAACTCTCCTATGTTCCCATCCCTTTTTTTTCCCTTCCGGTGGTCCTTCTTCTTCACCTGTAGGACTGCTCTATGTTGGTGGACTTGGAGATCTTCATTTGTGCAAAGGAAAGAGTTTTTTGCTTGCAGAAATTAATCATGCAGCGTGTATTTATTTAGTTAAAGGGTGCTTTGCAAATCGGTGCCTGCACTGCTACCGAAATGCAGCCACTTGTGGAGAGTGAGAAAGGAGAGGTTTAGATCAGGTCATGGTAACCCCTTTCTTCCTCTGTGTAAAGTGCTGCGCATTCTTCACTACTTACATAGCCTAAAAAGGAACCTTGGCTTTTAAAGCTCTACCTTAACCTGCCTATCAAATGATGCATGTGACTTGATTTGTGTTTAGCTGATGAAAACTTAGTCCAACTCGCCAGAACTGGGAACGTAGTTGCAAGGGTGGTGCTAGCAATTTCAAACCTTTTGGTAAAAAAGAAAACCCTTTCCATAATGAGAACTCAGCTTTATCTACGTTACTTACTCCTTTATTAAGGCTCTGGAGATTGGTGAAATACTGTAGTTTTAGGGGAAACCAGCCCTGTTCATCATGTAATGCTGATTTACAATTAGAGTCTTTCAGTGTCACTGGATATAAAACCATTCTAATAAGCTGTTCAGCACGTAGTGCTGAGCCCTGTGGGCTCTCTGCATTATATAGCTCTTGGAAGTAGCAAGCATGTATGTTTGGAGAAAGGAGGCAGGGGCTTTCCTTTTAAAGTATCAAACTGTGATTGTGGTTCTGATGGTTGAATCCAGAGCTTGTCTTGTATTGCTCTGCTGCTGCTTTACACATTTAGAATCCTGAATTTAAATTTAGTATCCTAAAGGCCGCGTGAGGACCAAGGAATGGAGTCCTGGCATGGCATAGGCTTTGCAGGTATCTCTTTGCTCCTGGGTGTAGATCAGGAAAACCTAAAAGCTAAAATAAAGTCATTGCATATGGAGGGCATGTTTATGTTGATTTAATTAGAATATTTTTAAAACTGCCTTTTTTTCTCAAGGTATATAACCTAAATATTAAAGGCCTTAAATATCTTAAACGTATGCCCTGAAGTGCTAGGCTAGGAAGCTGATAAGAACTGAAAGTCCCATTTTGGCTGGATCAGTTCTCTGAGCTGTCTTTCCATGTAGCTGATTTTGCTGTGCTGGCACAAGCAGGCAGTGGAGAAGACATAGCAGAAGAGAATAGGACTTCTGATGGCAGTACCGGTAGAACAGATTTTATAAGTCCTTGCAATCACCATTAAAAAGGCGGGTGCTCAAAACATCAAAACCACCATGTCTTTGCAGTGAAGCAGGGGCCAGGAGGAAAAGTGGAAGAAGCAGAATGCCTTTTTGCCAGTCCTTGCAGGGGGGCCTTGAATCAACCTTGGATGAAACAGGAGGCACTGCTTGCTGGGATGGATCTTGGAATCCATGCAGCAGGGTTGCTGGGTTGATTAATTCCTGCAGGCAGAGCCTAATCCAAGCTCTGCTCCGTGTGTCGGGGAGGTCATTAGCAATGTGTGTTCTGTCCTTGTATGTTCGAACCTCACCTGCTGTGCTCTTGGTCTTAGAATCTTTGCTGGCTTGGAGCTGTGATGTTGAAAAACCAGCACAACCGTTTTTTCTTTTCTTTTGAAGATGCTTCATTTTAAACTTGCATATTCTTAGATGCATTCTGGCTTATAGCTTTGTTGAAGGCTGAGTGAGCCTCCACTCCATGGCTGCATTCAGTTGTTGGGTGTCCTTACCATGATGCTAGTTAACTGTAAGAGTGGCAGGCTTATGTTAATAGAGACACTTCCCACTGTATCCCTCCCCCTTTTTGATTTTCCCACTTGCCCCTGGCTTTCAGGTCCATGGTTGTGTTTGCCTTCAAAGGCTGTATTTAGCACCACTTGTATTTAAGGCTTTCTCCCACCACCACTTCAAGGCAAGTATTCTTCCAGGTATGTGATTACAAACAACACAAAGGGAGAAATCTCAATGGAGAACTGTGTGAGATCTTTGAAGCTGCCTTTTTCTTAAGAGACTTCTGATTTTTAGGTGTTTCCTCACAGCTTTCCCCTTTCTGGTTTGTCTTTTCCTGGGTAACTGAAAAAGTTGTCCTGATGCTGAATTAGTGACTTCGTAATGCTCTCCTGGGCAACCTGAGTGTGTATTTGACATTGTAGGATGCAGACAGAAGCAGTAAAACCAGCTTGAGGGGGTTATCTTTGTTTGCAATAACTTGTTTACCCCCTCACCTCTAGTAGTTCATTCCTGTTGTTGTAGCATAACTCACTGCTCTTCAGAGATGCTGGTACAAGCGTTTGTGGGGTTTCTCTGTAAGCCTTTAGCTCTAAAATGATCGGGGTAGCCTGGCTTCTTTTCATTTTTTGTGTCTTTCAGCATTTATACCTTACCAACTTTTCTTTTGGTCACTAAAGGGGAACCAGAGTAGGCTTTCTCTGGCATGAGAATAAGCAGCTGAAGGAAGCTGAAGAGATTCTGGAGAGGTGTTGACCCTCAGCACAAAACTACTCTCTGTTCGTGTCAAGAGGCTTGAGAGTTTCAGCTCTGAAAATGGTCTCATCTTCCCACCTACCCCACATTCTTGTCTGCTCTCTTGATGCAAATCTCTTTATTGCATTAGCCCTGCAAAAATTCTGTTGCTTCTGTGCATCAGGTCTCCTTTAGGTGTTCTTTTTGCTCCCAAATTAATTCCCATCTTAAGAGAGTATCTTCCTTAATTACACTTGATATTGTGTAAGGCAGTCATGTTTCATCATGTACGACTGCGGTCCAGGTTCTGTTCTGGCTGAACAGGTACAAATCTGGTGCAACTTTGCCCGTGTAGGTGCAGCGTCTGTTGTAGAAGAAGTCAGTTTAAGTAGCCAGGAGCAGAGTGTCAATCACTGTGCAGAGATACCAGCTTAAAGACAATAATAATGAAGAGTGATAGAGGTTTTACTGGAATGCCCAGACTTCTGTTGTAAGATACGGAACTAAATATATGCTAACGGCCAAGTAGGTACGATAACTACAAGAGCACATTTCCAAGAAAAAAAAGTCTTGTTGCAAAGGAGCATGGTCTGTGAAGGGGCTTTATGGCATCTGCGCACTTAATACAGTCTCTATCAGTAGTTATCATCGGTTACAATAGTCCATTTGTTTGTAGATTTCTGAAATTGGTTTTTGTAACTCTTTGGGGGAGTAGCATGTAAAACAGGGCAGCGCGCAGAAATCTAAAACTCCAGCCAAAAGACACCTCCTTTTTGTGTCTACGTGTTGCAGCTGTCTATCTCTTGGCAGCAGGCAGCCTGTGTAGAATGTGAGGTTTTAGCACTGAAGTGTGGAAGAGCGAATTAAGGAGTTCTAAACTTGAAACATTCTTCTTCTCTAGGGAATTTTGGTCCTCACCATTGCTTTGTTATTTGGAGACTATTTGTAGGGTGCTTTTTTTTTTTTCTTTCAGTAACTCTTTATATTCACAATATGATAAACTGCGACGGGTTGCTAATTCTTGAATTTTCTCGGTTATTCTGCAGTTGAATTGGAGTCAGTTGCATAGACACCCAGCTGTGAGGAAACACCTAAAAAACTACCAGCTGTAGTTTTGGGAAGGGAGGGAGTGGAGGAAAGGGGAGATTTCAGTTTTTCCACCCTGAAATAGACTTTTGTCATTTAAGCCAAATTAATGTTTTGTTTCAGGGATGTCGGCACAGGACATGTTTTTGCATAAACTGTGGATAGCATCATAACACTTACGGTAGAGTTACACCTTTTGTGGTACTCATTACACCTAGAAAGGCAGGGGATTTTGTGAAACATGCCAGTGCAGCAGCTGCCCTGCAACAGCTTTCCCTACACCATGAGTATCTGCGTTTTGGAGTAAGTACATGCACGCTTTTGTACCCTGCAAGCAAACTGACAAGGGAAGGATGTAATAACACATTGTGTGGCTTGCCTTTAAAACCTGTATTTTAAAAATACATCGCGCATTCAGTTACAGAGGTGTTGTCAGAATAGAGGCTGGAAACTGCATCCTCAGCTCTCTGGGAAATGGGATTTGGGTGATGACCTCCATCTCCCTCACTGGCTAAATCCTTGCCTTGGCTTTTCATTATTCCAGCCTGGTCTGGGATACAGTTTTCCTTTCAGCTGAGACACTTGTACTGCTGTAGATGTTGCATCTCTGCTGAGGAGGCTGGAGGAGGCCAGCACGGGCAGTTATATACATCAGTAGTATTGCCTTGCTGGCGAGGGCTGAGCTTCTCTGACTTGAAAAGGTATGGTTAGAGTCAGTCAGCGTTTGTGTGCATGGTTGAAATCTGACTTTTCGCTCCACAGAAGAGGTTAAACCTTCCCAAAACGTGTAAGTTGAAGCGTGTAAAGGCAGTGCGGTGCTTCAGCAGGTTTCGGCTTTTCTGTTGGTGGTGTTCCTAACTTCTGTGCAGCTTCTGAGCCCTTGGTCTTCGTGAGGCTGGTATTGAGAGGAGTGGAAATCATCCCGGGGAGAGGAAAAGGACAAGCTAACCTTGGCACCTGGGGCCTGCCTATTATGTTGCACTTCCTCTGCGGGGCGGCGCGGGCCGGGGCCGGGGATGGGGCCGGGGCCGGCCGGAGTGATGTTCTCACAGCAAATGGAGGAAGTTGATCTTGCAGAAGCAGAGCTTCTGGATCTCCTCT
>JAOEHY010002508.1:0-19575 GCA_025447955.1 Psilopsiagon aurifrons | reverse complement strand
GAGCGACGGCGGGAGCCCAGCGCTCCTTCCTTCTGCGACCGCAGCTAGGAGCCGGGGCCGGAGTTGAGGCCAGGGCCAGGTGACGCCGTGCGCGCCCCTTCGCCGGGTGGTGGCGGTGGGCGGCCGGGCGCCCCCGCCCCACTCTGGATGCCCATCGCGGCTGCTCGGGCCGGGGGTTGGCGGTGGCTCTCCAGCGGGGGGTGCGGGGCAGGATGCCGGTGCTGGAGCGCTTCTTCCCCGTGGTAGAGCCGGGCAGGCGGAGGAGGACGGGGGAAGAGCCCATGCCCTTTCCCATGGGCAGCCTGCCCGGTTATCAGCAGGGGACCCTGGCCTGGGATTTGCCCGAGATGATCAAGATGGTAAAGCTCGTTTGGAAGTCCAATGGGGAGCTCCGCGGGGCGAAGCACAGAGGGGGTTTGGAGAGCGAGGATGCCCTGGGCGGTTCGGCAGGTAGGTTTCCCTCGCCCTGCTGCTCGGGGGAGCTGGGAGCATATGCGGCTGGGGGTCGGGGCTTGCGGGGGGCTGTGGCCGAAGCCGGTCCGTCCTGTCGTGGGCAGCGCTGCTGAGGCTCGGGGCCGCTGCCGGGTTGGGGAGCGCAGCCCGGTGAGCTTAAAAACGTGCTTTTGGCAGCCCTCGCTCTCTCCTCCCGCGGACACGCACACGCACGCGGAGTTTGTGCAGGATCTGGAAGCCAGGTCCATTTGCTGGTGGCGCTCTCCTGTGCAATCTGTTACGTGATTTATAAAAGGGGTGATAAAAGCTCAGCTAAAAATGACAGCAAGTAGCTCCGCGGCTTGGAGGCTGACCCTAAGCAGGGCAGCAGGGCTTGGTGCCGGCGCTTGGAGCCTCCCCACGGCCTGCAGGGAGCTCCGCAGAGGCTGGGGCCCAGCGGTCAAGTTGTCGGCGGTGCGGGGCCGGGGCCGCTGAGCACATCTGCTGCTGCAGGAGCGGCGGTGGCTGCGATAGCCCCAGCGCCCAGGGCTTTCCTGGTCATTTTCGCTGTGGCCTCTCATCTTACGCCGCGTAAGTTCACGCTGGTCTGAGTGTGGTTGGCTCATTTCACATGATCTTCCCGTGCTTCCCGTCTGCGGAGCGACACCCTTAAGGCTTGTGTGTTGTTAGCTACCAGTATTAAAAACTTGAGACCAATTCTTGGAGTAACACTGCCCCGTCCCACTACTTTCTCTTTGAACGTAGTGTATTGCTGGCTGAAGAGCACATGTTTTTTAATGAACTCTATAAATCTCGCATGTCACTTTTTTCCTTATTCACTAACTGTCTTGGAGCTATATGGCACTGAATCAAATGCTTTACTGAAGTCCAGGTTGGACTTGCTGTAATTTCATTAGGTAGAAATGAGTTGTCATGTTTTCATAGTACTTCTTATTTCAATTCGTTGATACTGCATCTTACCCCATCCTCCACATTGCTTATGGTTCTAAACCTTGCCTTCTGTTGGAGGCAACTTCTTGCCTTCTGTTGGAGGCAACTTCTTGCCTCCTGCAAAACCTCTTGACTTCTTTTGAAGTCAGGCTCACAGGCCTACGATTATCTCTCCATGAGTTGGTAATTTTTTCACTCTCTGGTCATTGTACTATCTTGATTTCACAGACTTACTGAAACTGTGTGGTTCATTCCTTCAGAAGTCTGGATTATTTAATCTCTGCAACTTGGTCACTGAAGTCTTCCAGTGCATTCAGTTGTCAAAGATTGTGCCTTTACTTTCGTCCAGTGGACCCTTTATCAAGACTTACAATTTACAGTATTTTGTATGAGAACAGTTTAATTTCTTATGTAGAATAACATCCTTGCAGGTATTTCAAAGTGCATGTGTATGCACATATGTATTATGTGTGAATAACTGCATATATAAGCTTGAATAGTAAACAAGTATCTCTGTGTGACTTTTGAGTGCCCACCAAGGTTGGCTGGTTGCTCACTGTGTGTCCATTATTTCAGATGAATAAAACTGGGAAATACATGGTTCACTTCTGGTTTGAAAAAGAGAAGGTAAGTTCTCAGGCTCTGTGGAAGATGTACGACTTGGCACCCTACTCTTTGGGAATCGCTTCAGTTTGAAAGAACAGGAGTGTTGTGGGTAAAAAAGAGGAGTTAAGATTGCTCTTTAAGACTGAGGAAATCAGCTGGGAATGTACCATAGCCAACCTGGGAGACTGAGGTTTGTGTGGTGGATGGTGAGTGTTCAAAGATGGACCCTAATCAAACAGAACTTAGGAAATGCTGCACTACTTATACCTCGTGAATGAGTAATAGTGTTTTTTCAGTATGCTCGTGTTATATCTGGTGAAATTAGTTTCATTAGGTAACAAATGAGATTCACCTTCAGATTCCTGGAGGTAACTAAAAATGTGCATGAATGTACAGAGACAGATTAGTCCACTAGCAGGATACACTAGCAGGATATGAGTAACGTGCATTTACTCAAGTGGCTATTACTCGTATCCTGTGAAGGGACAGTCCTCTCTTCATGGTGCCAGATCCTATTTCATAAACTCAGTTGACTTGCAGCAGTACAAAGCAGAGCAGAAGATGACTCTAACTCTCATCACTTTAAATACAAATCATCAGACTGTTTGAGTAAACCAGACCTGGGTTGCTGGTTTTTCCTCCTCAGCAACAGTCACCCTAGTAGTTTTCCCTCTTGTGGTTTTATTTTAGTCACTTTAAGTACATCACAGTATGTGGGAAAACCAGTAAATGCTGAAATCTACTATACTTAAATAAGTGCCAAATCAAAGAATGCAGAAATGGTAAGAAAAGATAATCATTTGGAAGGATCAGTAGTATGAGATAATCAGGTATGTATTTGTATGGTGTTTTGTATGTGTTTGGTTCCTTTAAAGAAAAAACCTATATAACTTGCATCTTATAAAAAAGCAGTACTTCAATAGGAAATCAGGTTTTCTTCAGGTGAAGCTAAAGCAAATAACTTCTGCACAAGGTACTGCTAGCTAGGCAAATAAAGGTTGATTGTTCAGTAGCAGAGTTCATGGCACTTTCCACATCAAGGGCTTTTCATTTAAATTTGTAAGTGTTCATGTGATAACTCATGTTCTGTTATCACATCTTCATGAAACTACTTTGCTTACAGTAGAAGAGGAGGAAGTAGATACAGATTCTGGAAGGAAACTTGTCGGGATTTCTCCTTGCTTGATCATGTTAATAGAGATTTAGCTAAGCAAATTCCCTTGTCCTAGCCTGAGTGATTTGACTCAGCTTTGGGCTGGCTTTCTAGAAGGGAGCAACCCTCGTAACCGTAGGTAGTGGGGAGGAAGGAGAGCTGTATCTGGACATGATGTCAGCTCTGTGGATGGCAATGTCTTGAGGAGCCGTATAGGTGTAATTTATACCACATTCCTCTTTCCTTAGGTAGGAGTAGAGAGCTGCTAGAAAGCAAAACTCTGTCTGTGTCAGGCATTCTCAAATATGAGCAGTATCTTTCCTATTCATTGATGAAAAAAAGCTACTCAATTCCCCCCCTCCAAAAAAAAAAAAAAAGTGTTTGCAATACATGTAGCTCATAGGTGGGATTGATCTCATCAAGACCGCCTGTCTGGGATTTCTAATGATGATTTATTTTCCCTCTGAAGTAGTAAAATTCACATCTTTAGCCTTCTCTTATAGTTTATAGTTGCACTGCTTTTTAAAGTTAGTCTCAATTAAGACTGCAGGCCTTTCTCCTGCTACTGGCCTGCTGTTGCTTAGTAACTCTTTTTTCCCGTTTCAATTCCTGACCAGATCAGCACAAAGCTGTGGTTTGGTGAAGACGCTCTCTGGCTGTGCCAGAAGCCATTTCACATGCTCAAACTGGCTATGTGATAGTAAGAAAGTGTGAGAATGGAACATAATTAATTTGAAAAGCATTGGGTGGGAAATGAGTATAATTTAGTGTCATTCCTTACAGTGCTTCAAAGAGATTATTTGCAAGCTAATGCTTTTTACTTGAATAAAACAACAGCATGTGTTGATATTATTACAGTTGAATTATTCAAATAATTCTTAACTGAAACCATGCTGACCTCTACGAAGGAATAGAGTTCTGTTTATCACCCTGACTTTCTTATCATCCTCTTCTAGATTTCAGCAGCAGCTCTGCAGATTGAACAAACCTGACTGGGGAACGGGTACTGGTCTGCCTCCAGGAGTCTTCCTTATGAGCATTAGCAATCTCTTAAATTTACAGTGATCATCCCAGACAACAACAGTGACACTTTCTGTACTGAGTCTTACACATATGCAGACATGTAAGACTTTCAGACAAGGTACAGTGGTACTTAGAATTATTGAGGTCTGTTGAGGCACTGATCTTTCTTTGTGGATTTTTTAAATAACTCTAAATGTTTTTTTTCCACAAATCTCTTTCTGGATGTACATGTTTTCTCAGAAATGTAGGTTCTGATTCATGCATGCATCACACTCATTGTGAACTGATGAGTCCCTTTGCCATGAGGAAGAAAAACAAGCAGTACCACGCATCATTCCTATTACAGTTTGTTGCTGGGAGGATCTCCCCCCAGTTATTGGTGTGTCTGTTTACTTCTCTTCAATCAGTTGTCTCCTTTCCAGCTCTGTGATCTATTCAAACTTCTTGTCATTACCTAAACTGACCTTGCTGCCAGGGATGGGACAGCCACAACTTCTCTGGGCAACCTGTTTCTGATGTGTGCTTACTGAATTGTGTTTAATTGTGATGTCCTGAAACTCTTACATGCTTTCGTAGTCCCACTGCAATGATTAATAATCACAAAATTTTTAAAATCTGAACCCATGTATTATGGAGAACCAAACAGGAGGTTGGCCAATAGCTTAGATACCTCATAATTTTGTGCAGTTGTTGTTGAGCTTGTAGGTGCCTCAGATGTAGAACCCAGCAATAAATGAAACACAAGAGCTATCAAATGGCATTGCCTTCGCATCTGACAGTCTCTTGCATTATTTCTTAGGTTGAAAACAGCTTGCTTTGTGTCTTACTGTGCAGCACGCAGAATGGCAGCTTGCTGTATCTGAGTTTAGGTTTTTGTTTTGTTCTTGATTAGGTTTTTTTTAAGGTTTATGTTGAGACTTGTTAAATCTGTTACACTTACGATGAACAAAGAATGTGAATTTGATGGAATCAAGGCTACCTGTGGCAACTTTGATTACTGTCTGACTATTGTGTTGAAACTCCAGTCCCTGTGAGCAGGCAATATGCTCTTCTATATTTTTGTGAGGAGCTGGTTAAATCATTGGAACTGTGTGTGATGGTCTCATCAAGACTAGTGCAACTGCACAGTATGCAATACTTCTTCTATACTGTGTGCATGTAAACCAACCAATAAAATACTTAGAATTCAGACCACATCTGTAGGTAGTGCTCTTCAAACATAACTCTTCAGTTTACTGGCTGAACATAGGTTAGTTATACATGTGATTTCAAGTTATTTTTTTCTGAAATACTATTTTGAGAATCACCTTCAAAGATCAAAAAAATAATTTGAGATATTAAATCATGGTCAATGTTCAAATTCTGGTCCTTTTGAGCACTTAACTCTTTATTTCAGAAATACTTTTAGAAAGTAGTGTAGACGGAGAAGTTGAACTAACAGTAGAAGAATTTGGTTTTGAAAATGTCAAAATGAGCTGATGCATTTGTCAACCAGCTGTTTGTCGGGGGGGAGGGTGATAATTTTTACTCCAGTGAAATTTTCACTCAAGTGCTTAAAGTGCTTAATTTGACTTTAAACACTTTAAGTACTTAACTACTCTCTCCTACTTCATTAATATGTAAATTTACTGTTGTGGACTTGTTAGGGTTTGGGGATATTCAGAATCAGAGAATCTTTTAGGTTGAAAAAGACCTTTTAATATTATTGATTCCAATCTGTCTACCAAAATAAGAACTGCACCAGGGGTGAACACTAGAGAAGTGATAATCTGAAAATCTCAACAATTTCTGAATGGTCTTTCAGTTCAGCCTTGCTGGCACGTTTTTTGTTTGCATTATTGTGAATGTTGGAAAACTGAATTTATTTGCAGAAATATTTGGAGAAGCTCTTTGAGCAGCTGCTCAAGTATGTACAGCCACAACAGAAAGAAAAAATTTACGATATAGAGTTCAGGATAAAGTCAGCAGATAGCATGTAACTGCCCATGTTGTGTGATGACCAGCATGCAGAAGGTAATGCTGTTGGTGTGCTAGAAAAGTGACAGGGGCTTTATTGATGTGTTGACTCAGAGACAAATCAGTAGTTTGGTAAAAACTATAAGCACAAATAGAGCAAATTCCAGTGAGCTGTAAAATGGTGGCGAGATCTGTTGCTTTCAGTGAAGCTCTTCTAAATATCAGGAGCCAAGGATGTGGCTTTATATCTATAAATAGGTTTGTAAAGGACAAGCTACTGCACTATAATACAAACAGGCTTTTGGATGGTGGGGTTGTTTAGTTTGGGTTTTTTTTTCTATGCTAGTTTGCTTCATCAGGATTAAAGCTGTTAGTTTTCTTATATCTTTGGTAAATTGACTCATAAGTGCCTTATACTCTGCAAAAAATTAAACTGATAAATGGCTACAAATAGAAAGCAGTAGTGACATTAGCCATGCCTGCCTAGTGGTTGTATTTTTATGTATTGCTTAAATGTTTTGAGAGAAGCATTTAAAATGCACTGTGGGAGGCTTGATACAGCATCTAACTTCCAGTGCTTCTAAAGTAGGAGTAGAGCATCGTACGCAATGTGTGTGCTATTTCAGTGCTCCTTCATAGCAAACTTACAACTTGTGGTCTGTAATAGTACTTAAAACTGTTTGCTTGGAGACATGCATCCCAGACACATTACTGTAATCCTGCTTTATGAAGTGTGAGTTTGGCTTTCCAGTCAACACGAGGATCCACTATGATCTATGCTGACCCCTTCCTCCTCCCCAGAGATCTGGTTTCCGAATATTCTAAACTGTACTACTTGTGATTGCTCACATGCTGCTTAACACTGTCACATTTCCAGAGGGCATCTTTTCAAATGGCCAGGCTTGTCTGAATTGGAGTTGTACTGCAGGAACACCCCAGTTGTCAGCTTCTTAAGGTTGAGTGAAAAAACTTGGGTGACCTCAGGCTGTTTCTTTCCAACAATCATGCATCCAGTTCTGGCCACGATTACTGTAAAGCATGCTAATCTTCCCTTCTGTCTTCCCCTGGTCTGCTTGAAAGAGTGCAGATGCTTAAATGAAACCCTCTTGAAACTTACAGCTTGAAACATGCTTTGATCATGAAAGTTTCTTGTCTTAACCTGTCACCTGCTAGGAAGTGGCATCATCCTTTGAAATCTCCCAGTGATGCAAAGCTGAACATAGTGTGGTCTAAGGTTTGTACCAAGAGGAAGGTCAAACACAACAAGGTTTTTTTGCAGGCTCATCATCTTGAGTATTGGTGTCCGATCTTCCCCTTCTTACAGTAGCAATAAAAGGGGCAAAACCCTTCCATTGCTCTTGCAAGAGAACATCTTGAATTCAGGTATCCTTCAAAGTTCTCTGAGAAAATGTAAGCTTTTAAATCAGTCAGCGAGGTTGCTGGCAATCCTGGAGAGTGATTCCCCATGGCAGTGCTCCCCAGTCCAGGGAGCCGAGGACCTAATTCAGATCACACTGAAGCCAGAGAGTCTTTTCATGGACATGGATGAGCTTTATTCTAAACTGGGATGTTCAATGGTACTTGGAAGGTTTACTCTTAAGTGTCTCTTTATACACAAGAGACTACTTGGAGAAACTGCTGAAAACCTCCCCAGCTCTGATCCCTTTTTGAAAAGGAGTGCTTCCCTTGGGAGAGTATGAAATCCTTTCCTCTGTAGCCAGCTCTGGCTTGCATGAAGGTAATGCCCTTCAAATGCTGTTATCTCGGTGTTCTTGTGCTATCCCTGACCTAAGATAAGGGCGGAGTATTAACTCTGAGGCCTAGTTAAAAGATGCTCTGTGCAGGTGCAGTTTGAAATGAAGCAGCATCATGGAGGATTTTCAGAACACTCTGTGCTATGGCAGGCATTGCTTCATTCCCCGTTGTTTAAGCACCACCTTGAGATTGTTTTGTTTTCAGCTGCTGGAATTACAGATCAGCCAGAATAACTAAACTAAGTACTACACAGTAGTGCCTGAACACTGCTCTTTAAAGTTAAATTGTAAAGTAGGTTCGTCTAAGTGGAAGGAATTAGTTTTAAGCTTTGTGGAGCTATGTTCCAAAATAGTCAAAAACCTAGTGTGTAGCACTGATGTGCCAGGTGAACATTTGATTAAAACTCATGCAGAATAGTTGGAAAATGAAGCCACAGAACATTTCTTAAGCCTTCAAAATTCTGACAGGTGCTGAACTACACAGTCCACTAGCCTAGTTTTAATAGCTGTTGGCTAAGTTCTTCCTTGTCTAGTAAGAAATGCTCCTCTGAACAAGCTTTCTGATAATTAAGGTTAGCAACAGGTAGTCCTTGGGGAGTTATCTGTGCATATATCTTAATTATCAGCAGACCTGCTTCAGTGAAGTACCCAGGTGCTTATCCAAATAGCTGTGCTTTCCAAGCTTTACTTATCCAAACATCTTCCAAACAGTTCATGTGTGCAGAACTTAAGCTGGAAATCTTGTAATTACAGGCTTTCATGGAAGATTTTTTTTTTCCTGCTTCCAGCCTGAGTGGATATACTGCAGGAACAGCTGCCTTCTCAGTAATTCGGCAATTACATTTTTAACTCCAAATGGAACTGGGAGAATAAAGGGATGAGAGAAACTGGGCTCTTCTGTGAAATGCCGAAAAGAGTGATTTGATCCAGGTTGGGTTTTGCATGCAGGTTTGCCTCATTAAAAGAACGGGGGGAAGGGGAATACTGTACATCCTGCTTACACATTACTATAACAATTCAGATGATGCTCAAGCACAGTAGCAGTAAGAAACAGAAAACCACGTGTGAAAGATTCTGAATTTTATACATGCTGCATAGCTATTACACTTGCTTTCTCTTCCTGGAAGTACTGGTGAGCATACATTTCATGCACTCATTTGGGAACTACAGCTAACTGAATAAATTAGTACTGGCAATAGCTCAGGGCCTTTCTTGAACTCCAGTTCAGTGTGTGTAAAAGAGGTGTGTTACTTTCCATGACCACTGGAAAAGAGACTAAGCAGAGAATTATTTACTGCACAGCTGAGAACTACGAACAGCACTAAAATGGCAGAGGAGTGAGGCTTTTAGGTGAGCCAGTGTCAGCAGCTTCTAAGCAAGGTCAGTGAGAACATCCTACTTAGACTCAGCAAGCTGGAATTTCTGAAGAAAGCAGAGCAGAGAGGGACAGCGGGCACTTAAAGGAGACTAGCAATGGGTAGGAGTTGGAAGGAGAGAAGAGGGATTTCTTCAGTGCTGTTCAGTTCACTAGCATGTCTCACTGAATTCCAAGTTCCCTCTTTGTCAGTCATGAATAAGGCAGTGATCACTGCTATATACCAGTACTGGCAGTGCTTTTTCTCCACCTTCTTTCTGTCGAGTAGTCGTGTCCTCTTCCTGGCAACCATGATTGCAGCTGTGGATCAAGGGCATAGTGACACAGATAATACAGGCTTGATGCAGTTGTGCATTAACTCTCAGAGACTTTTTTTTTTTTTCTTTTAAGGAGCATCTCATGAATTGTGAATTATCAGCTTTTATAGCTTTGTGCATCTCAACCAAAGTGACAGAAAATAGCAGGGACAGCAATTCAGAGTTACAACAGTGTGGGGGCTCATGCTGAAGACATTCTGCGGGCATGAGGATAGAGGAGCTGTTACAGGCCTACAGTAGCTCAGCTTTATGAGTAAGCAGAAGGTTTCAGCATGATGTTTTCTGTTTCTTTCCCAATGCTAGTTAACTTACCTGTGGTAGAAGTGAAAGAGATAGTAGGACATAACTGACAAGTGCAGATAAAATACTGCACGCAAGGTGAAGTACAGCAAATAATATTAAGTAGCCTAAGACAGAAGTGTTCTTAAAGACCCCATTTTGCCTGGGGAGAATTTAAGATACTCATGAGGAAGGGATTTTCCTGTCCTAAATAGAATGGGTTTCGTTCACTGAATCATAGACTCATATAATCAGCTATGTTGGAAAAGACCTATAAGATCATCAAGTCCAACTACTAACCCCGCACTGCCAAATCCACCACTAAGCCATGTCATTAAGCGCTACATCTACCGTGTAGTTTGCATAGCTTACCTGTGTGGCATACTCATAAGAAATGTATGATCTTTGACAAGATTTCACAGATCCTTGGTAGGACCTGGATGCTCAGATCCTTGCTAATAATCTGTCTGAAGTTTTGGTTCATTAAGATAGAAGTCTGACTTTCAAATGTCTACGAAGCTACCTGATTATTGTAATATAAACGCTTAAGCTACCTACAGAATACAATTTTCTGGGTTTCTGAGTTGTAAGATGCGATCTGTAAAATGTGATCGCCTATTGAAGATGCATAGCTGTTGAATCATAATTACATTCTAGAGATGAGATTCAGAATAAAGTTACAACCTCAAACTAGGCAGACTCTGCAAGCTCATGTAATTTCTCACTGAAGTAGCAGTAGAATAGATATTCCCCTTTGCCAGCAATGCACATCATTAAATATGTACTCAGTAGCTGGCAAAACAGACTAAAAATTAAACTAACTTGGCTAATAGTGGGCTGAAATTCTCATAATGAAAATGCAAGGTACCTTATTTAAATGTTGGCCGACAGAATCTGCAACACAAGCCTCACAAGACTGTAGTAGGTGCCCTTTAGCCAATGATGTGCTGATGTCTGGCTTTGCACAGACTGGAGACTTGGGAGATTATATGTTTTGAATAGGATCTAATGACTAGAAGGGGAGAGCACTCTATACTTAGCTGTCTTGTAATACAGACAGAAAAATGTTTTGCATGTGACCTTGTTAACAGCATGAGTTAAGAGCAGCACTACAAAGCAGGGGCAGAGCTACTGAAGCTTAGATCATAACTGAGAATTGGTCATCTGCTTAAGTCCTCCCTCCTGCCCCCTGTTTTTCCATTTAGACTTTGTGACTTCAATTTTCATGCTGACTCTAGATCAGATGGAGAGATGAGAGTGGGAAAATGTAAGACAGCTATAAGTTACAGTCGTATCATCTGGTTCTCCTCAATGTTAGAAAGGCAGAGCACCAGTTTGATACAGGATTTCATTTTCCACCATCGCTATCAAGTCCTCGTTTTCTCTCAACAGTCATTTGTTCTGCTTTCATACTGCAAAGTCTGTCCTTTTGTATTCCTCAGCCACCATGCCTTTGAGTGTCTTTCAAAATTACTGTGACCGTGCTGACTAACCACCTCACTACAAATCAGTTCTCTTTCTGTTGCAATACACACCTCTGTCTTCCAACTTAACTGACTCCCGCACCTGCAGTCTTCTTTCTTCTCTATTTTAGATAGATAGCTTCTGAAATCTTCCTCCCTTGTAGCCTTCATCTGTCTGCACATCAGATTTTTGCTGATGCTTCTTTCAACATAAGATCGACATCTCCTGTCCTCCTCCATCTTTCTCCTTATTACAGGCAGAATTTTATTTACTGCTCCTTTCCTTTACCAAAGGACAGCACATGGTAGAGAAGTCCGTGTCCTGTTGGAGTCTGCAGACTGTTGATGTCCCCTACAAACACAGCTTTCACTGTCAAGGTATAAATGGCTTGTGAAATGCCTCATAAATGTCTAGGCCCTATCTGAAGTCAGCAGAACTCCTATTTTCCCCCAGGTACCACCCCACACCTCCTTCTAGTTAGGGTAGAGGAAGCTACTGGGACGACTGTCACCATGCTGCTAACCAGAAACAATTTTAATTACACATCTCAGCCAGGAGGTATATATTCTTTGCCCTGGAGGAGCTTCTCTTTCACCTTTGTTCAGAAGGAGACAGTAGGAACCGAAACTTAATTTTCTATTAAAACTTCATTACGTACCAGGTCTCAAACACTGCAACCACCAAAACTGTTTGGCATGTAGGAGTCAGAAGCTTTCCCAGGTGAACTAGTCAGGTGCTGCCAGTGGAAGCTTATTTGGCTGTAATATTGTTGCTCAAAAGTTCTGTTCCTGTTCCCAGAAGCATCTTTTTATCAAAAGAAGTGCCTCAGCCTCTTGTGAGCGAGCACAGGCAGGAAAAGCAAAACTTTGTATCTGTCCCACATTGCTCTTACAGTTGGAGGCAGATAAAATAACACAGGACTGTCTGAGCCACACACAGAGGCAGAATTGGAAGAAACAGAGATCAAATAATATGAAGCAGCATGATAGTAAAAAGAGAAGCACATTAAAACATGAATGCCAGACAGATGCCTTGAGAGGGGAGTGCAACTAATCCATGGGAAATTAGAACAGTTGGATGACTGTTGAAAAATATTTTAAAGGGTGAAAAAAGCAATTTTACAGGTCTGGATAAGGAGAGAGCAGAAATTAGCCACCACTAAATGAGGAAAGAATGGCTTCTTTGACATTACTTTTGTAGTGCAACAGAACGTTACAAAGCTATGTGGCTCATCTTGAGTGGTGTGTAAGTCAAAAACATTTTGAAAGCAAGGGTGTATTATCACCTCCACTGCAGGCTTTTATCCTCAAAGATGAAATAAGAAAATGCCTTCCATAAGTCTTGCTATGGATGAACAGATGTCTTTTGACAAACTTCTTATAGAAACAGGGGCTGGTGGAATGGGGCCAGTGAACAGGAGGCAGCAATGCACAACAGAGGTGGTGTTCTGTCCGCTTTGGGGACAAGAGTGCTGTTTTTTAGAGAGAAGAGGGAGGTGAAACTATTAAAACTGTTTTTTTCTGTTACTTCTCTCCCTGTGCTATCAAATATAAAATCTGCAAACACAGAAGTTACAATGGAACCAGGGAAGAGCTGGGCAAATATTTAATTTTGCTGTTTCTGGCTACAGGATGTTTCCACAGATTAAGAAACATGGGGGAAATTATGAAAATAATAAAAAAAAATAATAACAGGAGCTGCTTGCCAGCTCCTGTTCTCATGCCTCCAGTGGTGTATCCTTCTGCATGCTCTGCGTGGAAAGCCACGCCTGAAACCTTTGGTGTGACCAGCTGAGAAAGGCGAGAAGTCCAGCTGCTGGAGCCGCAGCTTGTGGTTATCCTAAATCACCAGTGACAGGTTCTGAAAATGAAAACTGCGGTTACCATAGGAGATAGTTTTTCAAAGAGTGGTCTCCACTGCTTGAAAAGATACCTACGGAGGCAGGAGGAGGATGGGTGACTACTGCTATGCACTTTCTGTATGAGTCTAAGATGGTGGGGGAGAGAGCTGACTTCCTTCTATTTCCTTTTTAGCTACTGAAGGCATGAACTGGTTTACAGGAAAGGTGCTAGGCCTTTTTCCTTTGGGGGTACATGTATGTGTGTGGAACAAAGACTCTGTGTGTAACTTAATGCCTTCTGGGGGAAGCTGGCTAGCATTTAGAGCTGTTAGATTCATTCCAGCATGCAACAGATCAGAAATGAACTTGGAGTGTCAGTGTCAAAATACACACCGAAACCACTTTAATGAAGCATGAATTATGAGTGAGGCACTCAGAAGCTGCTCAGGGCTAACACTGTTGACATGTCACAGGTGATCTGTGCATGGGATCAGTGGTGGTCTGGTGCTGTGTGTCTTGCTGTGTGGCATGGAGCTTTGTTTCCCGGGGTGCAGGAGGACGTGGAGATTGAAAGCAGACCTGAGCCTCTGGCTCAGGCTGCACGGTAGATCAAGAATATAATTGTACAGTGCTAAGCAGGGCCACAAATGGGGAATCAAAAGGAACAGTCTTCTTTCCGTGCAGTTGCAGACCTCTTTGTACAGCAGAGTTAAGCAACTTCAGGCAGGAGAGATTCTGAGCTGCTGTGGCACCTTTCCAGGAGCTAATAAGAACTTGAAACAGAGCCCAAGCCCTAAATGCACTTTATTTAGGCTCAGAGTGGTAGCTTTTCTTACTGCTGTAATTCAACACAAAAAAACTTATAATCTTATGTTTCAATTTCTTGCTTTTATACTGGATGGGCTTGGGGAGCCTTCATGGCAGCTAACAGGTAATGCAAGGGCCAAACCCCCTTCTCATTCTGGATTTACTTTGCCATCAGGGCTGATGTTTGGTAGAGATTATTTTGCCACTGGCAAGGTGAAAACAAGAGTTTGTTTCAGTGTCCTATGCAGTTCACCTTTTAAAACCAGCCTGTATGCAGCATATGGGGACAGATGGATGATAACTTTGGAAACCAGGGTGGTAGGTTCAAGTTACTGCCCCACAAGTTCATTAGTCAGGTTAGATAGCTTATTTTGCATTGGAGGAGGCTGGGGGTGTTTGCATGCTCCTCTAACATTACAGAGCTAGAGGGATGGTACCTTCAGCAACATGGCAATTACCTCATAAGCCAAAGTGCACGTTGAGTACCATCACTTAATCCTCTTTATACTTGAAGAAGGTCTGTGACTGCCTGGAAGACTTTGCACTGCTGAAAGCAGTAGCCTTTTGGCAAGACCTGCTACCAGTATGATTGTTGTAGCAGAAAGGCTTTGCCCCGTATTTAGTAACTGAATCGACCCTTCCTGGTTTCTTAGACTGAACCACAGTGAACCAGAAGGGACCATCTGGCCCAAGTTTGGCTGCTTGAGGACCAGTAAGTCATAAGGTAAAGCCAACGTTATAAGAGTCACTCAGCTGAAGCTCTGATCCTTCCTCACAAACATTTAAATTACTGATTTATAGCTTTCATTTTTTAAAATACATTTTTCCCTTTTGCAAATTTTGAAACAAGTATAAAACGGCAGTTGGCCAGCAAAGCTGACTTTTTGGGTAAACCAACACAAAAATCAGTTTTGACATGCTATTGAAGGAATTAAATGATGCTCATCCTCACAAGCTCATATGTCTGATTCAACCAGTCAGGTTTTATTTACATTATATATAGACTGCTGATCTGCTTCTAGAGATGCACATTATTCTATGCATTTAGAAAAAAGTGATCCAAGGTTAAGGTACACTTTCCCTTTGTGTTTATCCTGATGGTAATTAAAATCTTTGACTTGTGACTATAATAAAGCTTTCTCCCTTCTGTTCCTCAGTCCAGTAAGGCCCACTCTGCCCCAATTTATGCTGGCAAATGAATGGGAGAGAGGCATTGAGCCTGCCAGGGCCTCTTGGAGCTTCATGAAGAGCTGGGGCATGATGAGAAACTGGAAAAAGGAGAGCAGGAACTTTTATTTGTCAATGAGAAAGGATGAGAGTTTCAGAAAACGTGTGTGTAGAATGTGAGCCAAAAAAAAGGTTTTAAACTTTTGGAGATCTAGCTTCTGTTCCTAGACATGATAGAAATAAAGAACTAATTGAGCAATAAAGCATGCTTATTGGAGTTGGCTAGGCTGTGATCACTTGTAAAGGGTTACTAACAGGATGATTTTTTTTCCTCTGCATGGCACAGAAATTAAGGAATATAAAATACACACGTAATGTAGTCGTGAGCATTTGAAATGCACATACGTATCCTTTAGCTTCCTTCTGACGTGCGCGTTCACAAAACATTTCTGTAGTTCTGGTGAGAAAGGGAGGAATAGAACCTCAGCACTGTGAATGAGCAGTACCTTCACTATCAGTTGTGTGTGTCAATGCTGCTTTGGGTATTTTAAATCTGTGGGGTCTTGATGAAGTGTGAGTAAGCTGAGTCAGGCAGGGTGTTCTGCTCAGTGATAGTCTTGATAACTCCCAAAATAAACAGCACTCCCCATCCCTTACTGTTCATACTGTTGTAAAATCTAATGCTACATGTTGCCCTATTGTGCAGCCTAGGTACCCATGCTGTTATGCTAGTCACTGTTGAGGTGAAAAAAAATTCCCAATATTAATAGATTCCAAGAAACTGAAAAGAAAATCTGAATAATGTAAACAAATGTAATTGATGGCTATGTTTGGAACTGGTCTTAGATAATGGCTTCAATTTGTAAGACTAACTACTTTCCTCAGTAGTAAGTAGTTGTGGAACTGCTTTTAAGGAAAGACTGAAGGAAACCAAATTGCTTGACTGCCACAGATATCCTGCTCTTTTCCTGTAAGAGAACATAAACCAACAACTAATGGGAAAAAAAAAAAGAAGTTTTATTAACTGTTGGAGGAATTATTTCTATCAGCGTTTCTCAGTAACACTGAAGGGACTTAATTCCCAAACTTTCTTTCAAAAAAGGCATTTTTTCAGGCTGTTGGAAGTTGGCCACTAAATGTGTCTGTAACACATTAGGCACTGTTTTTCAAAACACCTTGTGGACTGCTAATTGGGGTTTCATAATACCGCAAAATTGCAGGCATTCCTTTGAAATAACTGGGAATGAAAACTGCTTTTCTGGAGTAAAAGAAAAAGGAATTTTTTATTTTTAACAAAAAACCCTAACAAAAGTCCTGTGTTTGAATATGTTATAATTATTGCTTGCTTTTTTTCCCTGAATAAATCAGAATCATTTGAGGAAAAGTTTCTAGGTAGTTTTGAGTTACACATTTTCAAGGGGGCCTTGGACATACAGTACTACTGTTCAGGCCAAGAGGTAAACAATTATGAAATGCCTTTGAAATGCAGGGTTGGTGAGGCTTTTCAAGGTTATGTATTTTGTCACTAAACACAACAGTAAGTTGTTGGGAGCAGCAGTGAGTGATAGTTATGTACAGATGTGAAAATTAAAGTTATGAAATTTAACAGCTCAGGGTCCTGATTCTTAGTTACAACAACCTGTTGTTATCTGACTTACCTTATGGAGATGGGGCAGAGCAAAATTCTTTTTTTTTGCTTAATTAGTGTATATGCACTTGCTTGGTCAACATTCAGACTTATTCTGTTCTTTGACTGATGAGTCCATATCTGTTTCAGGTCTGTACAGTCTGCAGATCTGGGGCTGTACTGGGTTTGGGCCCTGAAGGAGTTTTTAGGATAGAACAGGGTCAAACCATGACTGGCATAGAGAAGCCTTAGCTGCATTCTTTACTTCTGCCCCAGCAAGCTGATTTGGGTTGTTTCCTAAGTGTCCAACAACTTACCATAACTGGCTGCAGGTAGCAACTCTTAGGAAGGAAAAACCACAGAAAGTCAGTTTCAGAGCATCTTCAAAGTGTGCCTGGGTGCATGAGAGAGCCAGTCTGATCTAATTAACTCTCATTTCTGTCCTGAAATACTGAAAGTGCAGTTGTAACATCTCATCATGTTCTCAGTGATATACCAGCCTAAAAACATGAACATTATATTTCTAAATCTGTTTCACCTCAGTGCATGATTCCGTGTTTATTGAAAACTGCAAAAGGAAATCTTTTAGGCAAGCAGATGTGCTGGATGCTAACAAAAGTTGGAAGCTTACACTGTATTTACCAACAAGAACAGTCTTCCATGGTCAGAATCTCAGTACAGCAAATAATATGGTAGTTTGTAGAACAGAGAAGTGTTAAGGAAAGGAGAAATTTTTGTTTTGAGTGAGAGGTTTGACAGTACTTTTGTTTATGTCTAATAAACATCTAATGCTTATATCAAAGACATAGTATTTCAGACTTGTATAAAGAAGTCTTTAAATGAAAAGTACAAGTCTTTCACATTAATAAATTACACAAAAACAAGGAAAGAGAATGACCCTCTTATTGTATCTGAAGCACAGGAGGAGGTGGCAAGGGCAGATTAGCAGGGCTTTGTGCAGCAGTGCCTGTGTATGAAATAAACAAATTTTGACAGGAAGATTACAAAAACTGAAATCATGAAGAAAGAAAAGCTGTTACTAAATGCGAAGCGTGAATTTGCTGTATTTACCCACCATTTTCCTTCTGCTTAAAGAGAGGCACTATCCAGGGTCTTGGAGATTTTAATCTTCCCTGAGCTGCCAAAACCTTTGTCACCTGTGCAGTAAGCACATGTTTACACAACTTGTTGGCTGAGAGAAGCCTCTCATGCGGTACCCCATGGGCTCCAGCATGCTGCTAATACTGGGGTGCAGAGTTTGTGCACAACAGTGGCTGGCAGCACTAAACAAACTGCAGAAAGAAGGAATGCAGGTGCTGTATATTTTAAACTTTATGCATCTTTCTTGAAAAGACAAGCAGGTGAATGAATGAAATACAGGAGGCCAGAAGTGGGAAAAACAGCCTGATGAGGGGAAATCACTGAGCCACAAACTTCAGAAAATAATGATGAGTGGTCATAGGTAGCTGCTAAGCATAGAATTTGCTTTAGATTGAAAACAAAAGCAGAAAGAGTAAAAAAATCTCTCCAGAAGAGCACAGCATGCACCCATATCTCTTTTCAGCAGTGATGAAAATATCCTCATCCTTTCCATAGAGTTCATGGAAGTGTAAAGCTGAGAGTCACAGAAAATAGTCAAATAACAACTCAAGCTTTCCTTCCTTACAGTTGTGTCTTATTTTCTCTTGTCTTGGTAGAACAATGTAGAGAATGAAATATGTGATAAGAATACTCATGAGTTAAAGTACTTTAGTTCATTCACTTACTGGTTCCACAGAAATTTATTCATTCAGAATTACAAATAGCAGAGATGCTACTCATTCTAATCAACTCGAGATGACATGTCTGTACATCTTCACTTTTTAAAAACTGGCTTTTCTGTTACAGACATTCAGAAAAATGTGGAAAAGTAGAGTAATACAATTGTTTGGTGTCACAAGAGCTGCTTGTGCAGAATTTGCATTGAAATTTAGTTTCCTGTTGCAGGTGCACGCATGGCTCAGATCTCTTCTGTCCTTGTGTTTCTTATTTTAGAATCACTTCTTAGAAATTGCAGGGGGTTATACCTCGAAAGACAGATAGATAAACACACATTGAGAACAGTGCCTTCTGAGGCTTGGAAGATAGTTTTCTTTGAGTTTTGTTTTTTTTCTAGCACTTATTTCCCCTATGTTTTCCAGGTTTGCCCCGAGCTAGTTGAAATATATGCTTACACAAAAGCCTGCAAAGAAGTGTTATCTCAATATTATTTGGAAGACATGAAGGCTGTGAATCGTACAAGGCCTGTTTATGTGATTGTTGGCAGGATTTGGACCAAAATCAGTGGTCTACCCTAGCAGTCAACCTTACATATGTGGAATAGTCAAAGCCATAGCTGTTAATTTGTGTGCTTGCAGGGAAATGTCTTAAAGTAATTTTACTCCTGTCCTGCAAATGGTAGGTCTGTTTCGTTTTATCATAGCCCATTGAAGTTCTTTACCAAAAATCCAGTGGAAACGGAACAGAAATACTGTTATTCCCTTAGTATTTCCAATCCAGCCAAAATGTGATTCAACTTTGTAACTCTTTGCGGAGACCAAAAATGTTGCCTTTCCATTAGGCTACTTCACCTAAAGGCAAGAAATTAAAGGAAAATCATACCTCCATCAGTGAAAGCTGCTCATTCTCGTGCTCATTCAATTAAACAAGAACTTCATCTTTATAAGAAAATGCACTGAACATCAACTAGGCTGTCATAGCATTCCCCAGTGTCGTGGTTTAAGCTGTAAATCAGCCACGCAGTTTGTTAACCCACCTCCCCCTCCTAAAAGAGCTGCCTCGGTTT
>JAOEHY010002505.1:0-13152 GCA_025447955.1 Psilopsiagon aurifrons | reverse complement strand
CTACCTCTTGTCCAATCACTCTTTACTTGGGAAAAGAGACTGACCCCCACCTCACTACTCACTACGACCTCCTTTCAGGTAGTTTTAGAGTGATAAACCCCCCCCGAGCCTTCTTTTCTCCAGATTAAACAGCCCTAGTTCCCTCAGCTGTCCCTTGTAAGACTTCACCAGCTTCATTGCTCTTCTTTGGACCTGCTCCAGCAACTCAGTTTCTGTCTTACAGTGAGGGACCCAGAACTTGGTGGGGCCTCACCAGTGCCAAGTACAGGGGAATGATCATTTCCCTGGCCCTGCTGGCCACACTATTTCTAGTACAGGTTAGGATGCCATTGGCCTTGGCCACTTGGGCACAAGCTGGCTCATGTTTACCTGGCCATCAAACAACACCTTGAGGTCCTTTCTGGATGAGCTTTCTAGCCACTCTTCCCTAAGCTTGTAGCATTACATGGGGTTGTTGTGGCCCAAATGCAGAACCTGGCACTTTGCCTTGTTGAACCTCGTATCATTTGCTACAGGTTATAATGAAATTTTCTTCATATAGTTTGAATCTTGTGGGCCTACCTCATATTGATAACGGTGACTGCACCTCTGAGAAATTAAAAAGAAATTATGATAGTGAGGAGGAAATTCATACCATGTTGACAGAATCATAGAATAGTTAGGGTTGGAAAAGACCTTAATACGAATCATACCTTCATGCCACAAAAAGCATATATAAGGGAAACCTTCCCATTTGGACTTGTGCTTGCTTTAATTTTTTAAGATTGAATTGAGGGATCATCCACTCCCAGCAGAGTGTTACTAGTGCCAGGGCTGTGTGTCATGGCCAGCCCAAGATCATTTCTTCAGCTGTGACTGTGGTGTGATGGTTGTGGACACCAACTTACCTGTCTGCAGCTGAGCCCCAAGGAAAGCAAAATGGTAAGTGTCCCTAACCTAAGGTTTTAAGGTGCTTTTAGTCTGCATTGAGAAAGGTCTGTAAAAGCCAGGGAGAAGTGTTAGGCATTGATGTGATGTTCACAGCAGAAAGCTGGTCAATTTACTTAGGCGGTATATGGTCTCCAGATGTTTTCAGAGGGGTGAACTACTGTGACACCCAAAAATATGGCCCACTCAAAGAGGGCTGGCTTTTAAAGTAACTTAATTTCAATGCAAATACACCTGGACAATTACTGTATTTTCTCAAATGGTGTAGATTTGTGGTCTAGGAGAGGAGAAGTGGGAAGCAAGGATGTAATGGCATAACTTGGCATTGCAGATGATGCCTCGGGGATACTATCTATGGAAAATACTTCCTTTAAGACTGGGTTGTTAGCAGATGTTTTGTTAATGGGATGCTCTCAGCATCTTCTGCTTGACAGAATCGCAGTGAAGCTGCTGGTCTGAGTTGCCAGGCTGTCTCTATGCTGTGCTGGATGTGGTAGTTAGTGAGAGATGCAGGGCTGGTGCCTTTCCACCTGCGCCTGCCCTGGCTCTGCTGGGTAAACAGCAGGGATCAGTGGTGATTGTTGCCATGGGGTGATGTGTAGGCTTAATGTGTGCTTTTATATAAATCCTTTCCAGTGTTTAGTTTGGGCTCGTTGGCAATACAGACACAGTTTTGCTTTATGGCCGATTTTTATTTAAACATAAAATCCAGACACGAGTAGAAAATTTACAGGGTGTGCGGTACCGAGGAGCAGCTTTGCAGCGCGTGACTTTGAATGTGTGGGCTTCTAATCCTGTTGCTTCAACAGGTTTGTAGCCCTTCAGCCTCTGACACTTGGCCAGGGGCTGCTTTGGCAAAGTGTTGATCCAGGTGAAGGTCCACGTTCACCTTGAAGGTCAGCCCAGGGGCTGAGGGTGGTGATGTTGGCCAGCCAGCTAGATGCTGCTCATGGGGGTAAGCACTGCCATCACCTCTGTGGGTGCTGGAGCATTTTTGTGTGGCTGAAAAGCCCAAATCAACCTCTTGTTGGCAACAGAAACATCCCTTTGTGGCCTTCAGTGCTTCCCACTTGAGAGCCTGCCATGCTGTCTGCTCTCAACTCATACGTTTTACCCCCGGTCCCAGACATGATGAGATTCTGCTTGTTTGCTGACTGCTTTGCACCTCTACTGATCCTTTCTTTCATGTTAACAGACCAAGTACCTCTTGAGACAGAACTTAATTGTCCAGTACCGTTGCTAATAAAGTTAATTCTTGATACTGTCAACTGCTGGTGTCTGGAGTGATTTCTCTTGAAGGCAGCACTGATGCATGAAGTTTTAGCTTGCATTTTTCCTTCTGGTCATCCTTCTGTCCCAGCTTAGGCTGTGAACTCTGAGAAATCACTGAGAGGGGCCAGGTGAAGAAGCCCTGACAGAATTGCCTGGTTATTCTAATTTAATATCTCCAAATGACCAGCAGGTAAGTGTGGAGAGCATACTGCATCTGCAGGGGGAAGCAAGCAAAAAGGGAATATATTCTTTGATAGTATTCAGCTAAGTAAAGGTAGAGAAATGAGGGGAAGAAAAACCAGTGCAGGTTGAAACGGGCAAGAATCAGGTCAGGATATAAAGCAGTGAACACTGGTGGAGTACAAGGATGTATAGCACAAGGATGGATGCTGACAGGCAGCCATGAGTGTATGGGTGATCCCCCTGCAAAACAGAATGGGTAATTTATAGGATGTTGCATATAAGAGCATATAACAGGGAAGTAGTTACTGCCATACACTGCCTGGGTGAAGATGCATCTTCCTGCATGTAAGAAAATGCAGAACGACAAGAGAAACAGTAGTTGCAAGGCAGAATGAAGAGTGCTGTATCTTTGATGTGTTAGTTAAAATGCAATGACAGTTTATTTCTTGCTGATTTTAAATAATGTATCTCTGGTAAGGAATGCAGCCATCAACCCCAGTTTTCAGTTCAGGAACAAACTGGAAAATCATGCTGTATGCTCTACACCAGTATCAAGGTGGGACAGCCAGCAGAAATGCTGTGAGGGTCAAAACCTACTTCATGGTATTTAGATAGGAGTTTACATTTTTCCGTCTAGGTCTCGATGAGCTTTACAAGAGGGAGTTGCTCCCCAGGTCTTTCTTTGGACCAGGCACACTTGAGATCCAGAGGAAGACCTCAGCTATGCACAGGGTTGGGAGCTGAGCTGGGTCCATTGGTCTTCCTCACCTATCCGCATTGCCAGGTTTTTATTGATTTAATTAACATCGTCCCATCAGCTGTTTAAGACAGCCTAGCAGAGCTGTTAATGTTTACACCATCTTTCAGCTAAGGAAAGTGTGTTGTGAGGTGGCTGGTGAAGGAAGGACCATGTACTCTCCGCAGGGCTTGGCGTTGTCTCACCAGTGGGTGTAAAATGATGCAGGCGCTTTCAAAATTCATGAGGGTGGGCCCACAAAGTAAAACTAAATAAAAGATGGGCATGAATCCCTGCATGGTGCCAAGTAGCAGAGCTGCCATTTGCCCAGCATTTGAGGCTAGTACCACTGGCAAAATGAGCCAGAGGATGGAGAGCCCCTGCGCTCTCCCAGCTCTGTGGAGAGCTGGCATCCTGGCATGGTCAGGATGCTGCTTTTGCCACATGTTAGGTTTTCCAATGGCCTTTGTTGTTCAATCCAGTTGATGGAGGGGAGATGAAAGCTGTGAACTGGCAAAGGAGCACCAGCAAGACAGGAGGGCATGGGGAGCAGGAGGTGGTTGGATGAAAGGGCAGAAAGCAGAGGAGATGCATCTGTTGCAGCTTCTGCTCAAAGGAGGCTAACTGAGCATATGTCCAACCTTTTCTTTTGTCCTCTCTCTCAGCTTAGTGGTGCAGCTACTTCTCTCTCTTTTGGAGCTGAAGCGTGTAAGTGTAGGTATTTGGGGTTTTAAAGCCAACAAACACGCTCTAGGAGGACAGGAAACTGTTGTTATGGAGTGATTCTCATCTCCTATCAGCCGCAAGTGACTTTCCTTCTTTCTCTCTGATCTCCAAAGTCTTTCTAGCCTGTCCCCACTCGGTGGAATACCCCATAGGGTAGAAATGCTGCCACCTCTCCATCTGTGATACCAGCCTTTGCATTATAGAGGCTTTGGCATAGCACTGTTACCCTTCAGAGATGGAAGCATCTCTGAAATAACCTCGTTATCCTTCAGCATTGCCTTGGTGATGACCAGAGAAGCTCTGCTACATCTCAGTGGCTCCATTGTGTGTGTTTTGGGGCAGGAGTCACCCTTCCAGCATTTTGCTGTGATGCACTGCAGGTCAAAAGCTTAGAGAGCTGGAGTGGGATTGCCTTTGGTGGCTTGACTGTGGGAGCAGGGGCTGTTAGGGTGGTACGTGGTACCAGGAAGGGTATCTGCATCAGAGCATCCCTGCGCATCTACTTCTGTGCCTGTCCCTGGCATTCCAACAAAACTCCTAATGAGCCCTGATGGGCCCATGGCCTGCCAGGAGCCAGCGTGCCTGACCTTGTTCTTGATTACCACCCTGTGACAGCTTCATTTCTACGGGCAGCAGGATCCCTGAGCAGTACCCTGTTCTGCATGGCAGTTTGGGCAGCATGCGGAGAGCCTTTACCCCATCACAGATGAGGTGATGTTCTCAGATCCCTATCCCTTCAAAATGCTGCTGCCTTCCTTTCTGCAGCCATGGAAAGGTATTTTCAAGGTATTCATGCTTGCATGCACAGGGCTGGAGCTTGCCAACCTCGGTGGCTTTGTGGTAAACACCCTTCTGAAAAGAGAGGTTCAAGGCAAAGGTTTGGAGTACCACTGGTCATCCTCTCTGCTGGGGGCTTGGGGAGGGCCACAGTCCCCAGCAAAGGAGCTGAGCTGATCCTGCCCCTTCATAGGTGCCCCAGAGAAAAAAATCTCAGCTTTGAAACCTCACCAGCCAGCTGCAGGCTTGCCCGGCTGCTGTTCTCATTTTACATGTTTTATGGAGTAATTTGTACTATATTTACACAACGGTGATAAACAGTTTTTAAAGTGGAAGCGAAGAAAACGCTGTTGAATGAATTGTTACAAAAAAGCCCCATTTGCCATTCCAGCAGGGGGAAAAAAAGGGATAAAAATCACTATCCTAGGGACATGCTGTTCATCAGATATGGGTATTTTTTCCCTTGATTTGTGTGCCTAATGTGAGAAGAAGTCGCAGATGCATGCTGAATTCTGCGGGGAACATATGCATGCATTTAAATCATTTACAGCATTTACTGGTGCAATTGTAAAGCACATTATTTTTCTGCATTTGTAATTAGGCTCTAAACAGATGGTGAAGGACTGTAGCTTCTGATTAGACAGGCTTGTGCTCTGTTGGACGGCACTGTGAGAACAAACTGAGAAGAGAAAGTTTTCCTTCTAATTTATCACGCCATGGAGTGTGTGGGATAGAGTATCTGGGGCTGGCTGAGTGCAAATTCCAGTGTGCCTGTAGCAGGCTGGGCAAAGCTGAGCAAGCCGGCGGGTCTGCTCCCTTTGCCATCCAGCTTACTGATGCATGGGGCACATGCACACACATCCCTCCAGCTCAGCTTTGCTTCCAGATTTTGTAACCTCCCCTCACTCTGTACTGCACAGCTTCGGGTACCCAACAGCGCATGTTGCAGTGTCTACTTTGACAAATGATTTTAATATGAAGCAGAAGGCTTGGGTTTGAGAAGGACCTTTAAAGCAGGAGAAAGTGCCAGGCTTGCGGCTGTGTAAGAGGAGCCAGCATGTGTGCCTGGTGTTAGCTCTGCTCTTCACCATCGCCTTTTTTCTGCCACACTGGCAAGCCCTCAGCTTGGTGAGATGGGTAGAGCTCTCCTGCATCTCTAGTGGGGCAACCTCAGGAGCTTTGACAGCAATGTGTGGTTGGCTTGTTAGACCTTCATCTCTAGGTCCTGGCTCCCTTTTTGAATACATCACCTCAGAGGTCTGCTAGCCTTATTTTTGACCTTAAACAGCAGCAACAGCTCTTCACAGCCGAAGTGCAAGCACCTCCATGGTGAGCCTGCATCTCCTTGCATGCCTCCTAACTCTATCTGGTCAGGAGTCATTCCTTACTGTCCTGTAGTCACACAGAAGAGAACTTGTTAGAGGTTGTTTGTTCTTCTTCCTATGGTTTCTTATTTTCCTCATTAAATTACAGGGGTGTGAACCCAGCCACAGTGGATTAAATGAAGGTAACTGGAAGAGCAAAGAAACACAAAAAAGGAGCAGCTCAGGTAGACCCATGGGGCTGGAATTTGGACCACTGGGCAAGCAGCATCGGTGCCCTCCAGGTTTCCCCTGAGGCAACTGTGTGACCAAATTTACTCTGTTGACCTGCTTGCTCATTCCCTTGCAGCTGTACAAATGGTGACCACCTTCCCTTGTGTTTTTGTCTTACTCCCCTGGGTTACCGTCAAGGTTACACACAGGAGTCCCCAAGAGGGAGGCGGTCTTCTACCTGACACAGCGCTCTGAGAAATCCCTGATCCCAAAAAGTGAACAACCGGGACACGAGGCTCCGAGCCCTTACTGCAGGGAAGGGGACACAGCGCAGGGTCTGGTGGCATGGCAGGAGAGCGTGTCCACTCCGGCCACGGCAGTGGAGACCCAAAGGGCTGTCGTGCGGATGCTGTGCCAGCAGATGGCACCTTCTACTCTGCTGAGGAGGAAATCAGAGCGGCGGGCCGGGGAATGCCGGCCGCTCAGGGAGCGCTCGAAGATGGGAGGTGGTGGCACGGAGTGACTCACGGCAGTCATCCCCGGGGCAGTAAAGGACCCGGCTCCCAAAGCTACCCCCCTCTCACTGTGACAGCTCTTGCTCAAGACTGCTGGTCGCAATCGCCACCAAACCATCACTACTCTGTGAAGTTATTAACATTCCCTATCAGCAGGAAATTACTCCGAGGGCTGTTTCAAAAGCCAGTGAAAAGCACCTCCAGCTGCTCAGAGAGTTGGTATGAAGCAGTTCACTCCTCATTCACCTCTTTAGGATCTAACAAGCCCAGGCAGGGGCCACAGGGCACACTCAGTGTCTGTAGCGGGAGACATGGCCTGACTGCTTCCAGCTTGTCCTACCAAGGGAGACAACGCGTTTTGCAAGCAGGCTGCTTCGGGGTCTGCGAAGGGCGGGGCTTCAGGGTTTCGGCCAGGTCTGTTTGGAGGGGTCCTGTGAGGCTTTTTGGAGCTCACACCTCGATTTTTCTGGCTGCGTGTTATCATCATGTTGAAGCTCTGGCTATCTGGTTGGATGTAAGGAAAAAATTCTTTACTGCAAGGGTGGTGAGGCACTGGAACAGGTTGCCCAAGGAAATGGTGAATGCTTCATCCCTGGTGGTGCTCAAGGCTAGGTTGGATGGAGCCTTGGGTGACATGATCTAGGGTGAGGTGCTGGGGATTGGAATCAGATGATACTAAGGTCGTTTCCAACCCTAACCATTCTATGATTCTGCCTAGCTCGTGTTGCCCTGGCCCGGCTGGGGATGGTTGGTCCAGGGGTAGCTCAGCTGGATATGTCTGTAAACATGAGCTGGTGGACCCTCAGTGAAGGGTGCCATATGAATTAAGCGTGTGCTGCAAATGTGTGCCCAGCTTCTGCCCTTCCCACTATCTTTAAACACAGTTGCTTCACTCTCCATAAGGACTTTTAACTTTCAAAGACATAATTTGAAACACAGTACTTCTGTGCTTCTAAAGGAAAGAAAGGACCCAGCTGCTCTTTCAGGGCTTTTCTTCTATAGAAACACAAGCAATCCCTTAACTTTGCTGAGATTCCTCTCCAGCATCCTTCACTCATAAATTCCTAAACAAACAATGTGATCCTAATATTGGCCTTAAAATTCTGTGTGAAATGGACCTAGAAATTAATTTCACACCGGAAAACCCATCTCACTGTCAGCCACAGCACAGGTGGTCAAAAAGAAAACCCTGCCACTGCTGTACAAATTAATTCTGTGGCTCAGGTGAGAGGGTAAGACGGTGGGAGAGCTGCCTCCCTTGAGCTGCTGTGCCAACCCGTGCCTTAATGTGGGGCACTGGAAAGCCATGGGACATAGAGGATGCCATCATCCCCAAGGGGTTTGTGGTGTGGGGACAAAATCACCACATCCAACAAGAAGTGAAAGGGGTGAGACAGGGGCTGCTTCTTCCTGAGCAAAAATTCCTCCTGCACCTTTGCACAGGTTTTATTTACTAAAAAAGGATGTGTTTGGGAAAGGACATCAAGGGATCCTTGTGGGAGACTCCCAGGAAAAGGAGGCATGAAAAAATGACTGTTGGTACAATATTGCACGAGCTGGCTGCCAGGCAGCTGATATCTGTGCAGACCCTGGAGACTACGGCAGAGCATGGTCCACAGCAAACAGAGGTAATTCAGTACCTTAGTTGGGAAGGATTTTGCACGTGCCTACATTTTACCTGCTTTCCATTTTCATCTGTTTATGATTTAGAGACGAATGGAAATTCTACCTCTTACAGCAGAAGGGCCAGGGAAGGCAGAGAAAGGAGTGGCACACCATAGGGATAGTTGAATGGAGAAGTGTTCTGTGGTTAGATAGAAAATAAGAGGGGTAGAAGCCCTGCAGTACAATTTCAAGGTTGGGCGAGTGGTGCCAGGAGGCTGCAAAGGCTCTGTCTAGCTGCTCCGCTGCTGCAGGCAGGGCAGAGAGGTGATGGAATCTGGCTCAAAAAACATAAAGTTTCCCAGTAATGAGCCTGTGGAGAAAGGCTGGGATAGCAGGGAGGTTATCTGAGCCCTGCTGCTAACCACCCTGCTCCCTGCCTTGTAGGGTTGACGCTAATTTTGGCAGCCTCTAATTACAATGGCAACTGGGAGCATCCCCTTGCTTGCAGTGCATCAGTTTAGTTCCTTTTTTTCCCCAGCTATGAACTTGTTAAAAGGCAATTGTGGTGGCACATCCCCCATGGGCTGCATCACAGAGGCACATTGTTTTTTTCACAGAGGAGCTTAGGAACGCCAACTAGGTAAGTTGGTTTGAGGTCCAGCCTGCACTCAGCTATTGCTTTTGCTGCCTGATTAAACCAAGCTTGACAGGGAGATACAGGTCACAAGATACTGAATTCCTGCGAGTTTTGTGAACCTATGCAGTGAAATCCCTCTAGTCTTCCCTCCCAATGGGAAAGGCTGCAGCTTGGGCTCAACTGGGAATTGGACCAGGAGTCCAAGCAGGGCGCACAGGCCAGGAGGAACTCTGCTTCATTAGAGCTGAATTATGTAAAAGGTCTTCAAACTGGTCAGAGTATGAGCTGAAAGTCAGCTACCCAGCCTGCACACTGAAAGCTGTGGTGTGAAGCCCAGGCATAGGAACCAGGCAGCAATTAAGCAGGGGAGACGTGTGCTTTTATTTAAGTAGAAACACTGACCTGAATTTATCATCCGTTATCAAGATATCACTTGTGTAAAGTCAGAGTGGCTACAGATGACAAGTGGGCCTGAAATGTGGCTTCAAGTTACTTCACATATGGTTTTGCTTTGGTCATTCCCCCTCCTGTTATTTCTTCTCCTCATTAGTTTCCTGACTTTATGGATACAGCTGGGATCCTCACTGTGCAGGTATCCTGGCTGCATACACACTGCCTTGTGCTGAAGAGGACAAGGGAGGGATGAAGAGCCTGGGAGAGATAAACCACATGGACCTGCACAGGCTTAGCTCAGCAGGATGCTTGGAGCCCCACACTGACTATACCTGCACCATTTGCACTCCTTGTGACCTGCAACTTTAGGACAAGCTCAGGGACTGAGGGCAAATCCTTGGCAAACCCTATACAACCCAGGTGTGATGCAAGGATATTACTTCCCAGCACCTCTGTTAACTGCAGATAGCTCATCACATTCAGCTATTTGCCAGGGACTTTCATTTTTAACCTCAAAGCAGCAGCAAATTGCCAGGACTGACTCTAGGATGCAGCATCAGGTCCAGCTCCTGCCTGCAGCTTAACCAGGTTTGGCGGATGCCCGTGCCCAGCACTGGGAGAGGATACCTTGTCCTGGGGGAATCCCTGCAGCTGGGGGGCCACTGCAGAGCCTACTTCCCCAGGCCAAAAGTGAGAGCACCAGGAGCAGGCCTCTGCCCAATTCCAATCAATCAGCCCAGGAGTTGGGGTAATTGCATAATTAGCAGAAGCTGCTCTAGAGAGGCAATGGCTTAATTATTCCCTCCCCCTCTTACAGAGGTATTTGTTCACTCCTCCTCCAGGAGGAGGGACGTATGCGTGAGTGGACGGGAAGGATTCTGATTTTTCCAGCCGGGCCTCCAGGAGGGGTTTTAAGCAGCATGACCTATACTTGTTTGGTGTTTTAATTAAGGCTGTTCATGATGGAGTCTGGTAGGAAAGTAAAGATCCTCCAGTTCACAAGTGGGTGTGAGATTTGTGTATGTGTGGGCAGCAGGACAGGACCAAAAGCCCTGGTCCTCCTGGGGTTGAGGGACATGGATTGTTGCTGGGAGCTGCATCATTCCCATGGTGTAGCAACTGGTGTCACTGCAGGCTGCTTCCTATTGCTTTGCGGTTTCCAAAAAGGCAAGAATTGGGATGAAGTGGTGGGATTTGGCTGCCTTCCTTGAAGCTACCTGTAGTGAGAGCTTGAACTGGATGCAAGGATTTGCCTTGCATTGCCCAGCAGGGCTTAAGAAAGCTGTGAGGACTTGCGGTTGGAGGGGGTCTAGTGGTAAGAATGGAAAGGATAAGGTGGAAACGTGCAGCCATGGCATGGCAAACACAATGCCGTGTCTGTAGAAACCGAGTACCCGAGAGAGGCACTAGGCAGGAAGAATTGCCATGCGGCTCTCTTAGCATGCTTGTGAGCGTGGTGTAGAGGCAAGCGGACCGTCCGTATCACCTTCCTGCTCATGTATGATTTACGTGTGCTCCTTGGGCCTGCCAGCTGCTCATGCACAAAGGTCAGAAAAAACATGATAATGCTAATAACAACCACAAAACCCACTAAAACCTGTGCGGCTGAGTTAAACTTCATGTGGCCGCTGCCTGTCTCGGGCTGAAGTTGTATTTGAAGAGGCACCCAAGCGCGGCCTCGGGAGTGCCCCCCTCCAGGCCGGGCCGTGATCCCGGGACCTGCGGACCGGCTGCCGCACCGGGAGTCCCCGAGGGAGCTCGGCGCTGCCGCTGAAATACCCGTTACCTGGGCAAGGGGCGCTGCGCCGCCCGCGTCAGCAGCCGCTCGGGCTCCTTCCCCACCCCTTCCTCCTCCTCCTCCTCCTCCCGCGGTGGCTCACTCGGCTGCCAGGGCAGAGGGGGCTAGCAGCCGCGGGGGGGGCATGGGGGACCGCCGCTGACACCAGGCGCCGAGACCGCCGCCACAGGTACTGCCCCGCGAGTTTTCCTTATTCCGCGTTTATTTCTTTAGGGGGGCTGCGTGGAGGATGCGCGGAGCCGCTGGCATCTTCCTCCCTTCCCCGGGGGCGGCTTTACTCGCAGCCCTCCTTCCCAAAGCTCTTTTATCTGCTTCCACCGAGGGAACAACTTTGGGGTGAGAGCTGACATTGTTATTATTTATGATGTTTTGGGGGAGAGCTGGGGGGGGGGGGGTGGGGTCGTTCAGAACGATGGTTTCAATGGCAGGAGACGGGAACTCCAACCTTTCTCCCTTTAAGCAAACATAAAAATAATACTGTGTGTTGGTGCCTGCTGTCCTGCCCCAGGAAGAGCGAGAGCTGTCCCCCTCCTTCCCATCCCTCAACCTATCCTCGGCTCTAATCCTGAGTTAGGACTGGAAGGAGGAGGCGGTGAGAAGCTGCAAAGTTTTCTCTGGTGAGCCACGGCCGAACTTCTCCGGAGGCGCGGAGAGAGGGATGCGGGTCCAACCCCGGCCAGGGGGGACTGCGCGGCAGCGAAGGCGGTGGGGGAGCTTAATCCCCTCGAAAACATATTAAATGGGAAAACGGCTTTTCAAAACGGCACGCTTGTTCTGAACGGTCTCTATTTATTTCTCGATGAAGCACTTTGCGAATTCGCACGCATTTCTTTGCTCGTTCCTCTTTTCCTTAATATCTCACAAAACCTGGAATCCTCTTTTCTTTAAATAAATTCTTTCCTGATCACTTCAAATACCGCCCCCCGCGCACATCCAACTTAGCATTGGCCGGACATCTTTAGCTTTGAACTGTCTGGAGTCGTTGAGAACCTTTATTTAAAGAAAATGCTCAAACTTCAAGAACCTGGTCCCTATGAAAGCCAGACAGCCAAATTGCATTACCCATCCTTTTAACTCTCAGAGTTTGAGGTTTGTTAGGTGTGTCTTGGCTGCAAGGTCTTTGTGGCAGTGGTTGCTTTTCCCCTTTGGTTTGATCTACCCACCACCAGTCCCTTTGTTCTGATCCACAATTTTTCGGATGCTATGTGAATGTAAATAATAGCCCATGCTGCTTGCAATCAGAAATACAAGTTTGGGGCTTCATTATTGTCAATTAATTGGGAAAATACAAAATCCGTCCTGTTGGTAGTGAAGACATAATGAAGAAGAAAAAGAAACTATAAGGCTGTTGATAGAAAAGGCAACAGTTCTTTAAAAAAAATAATAATTACAAAAAATAATTACCAAAAAAAAAAAAAAAAGGCTGGCAGGAAAAGCAGAGCTGGGGTAGTTTATTTGACCACATAAAAGGATGTGGAGGGGGGGATGATGTGCCGATTGTCCACGGGTGAATAGTGGAGCTGGCTGGGATGGGGATGCAGCCTGGGGCTCTCCCACAAGTATCTTGTATGGGAAGGGCAGATCCAAAACCAGCCCCGTGCCAGAGATTCCAAGGGGTGCTGCCAGCACCCTCTTCTCCCAACCACTGTTGTTTAACCAAGCTGCCTTTCCTCTCTTATCCTCCAGGATTTTCCGGGGAGGAGTGATACTGGAATGGGAAGTTTTTTATGCTGGTGCGTGTTTTCCTGATGTTGTTTGGTTGGGTTTTTCCTCTGTGCTGCGGGAAAAGCCTGTCTGGTGGCAGATTCCCTGGCTGTGACAGTTGTTGAGGGGGTCAGGAGAGTCTGGCAGAGCTGCTGCTTCCTGATGCCTGCTGTGGTGAGACTGCATGCAACAACCTTGGCTCCTTCCTGGGTCTTCCTGGCACATGCTGTGGCAGCCCGGGATGCCTCGGTGCATGATAGCACTACGGGATTGAGCTGATGTGTGATTTTTTTGTTTGTTTGTGGGTTTTGTTTTTTTGGTGTGTTTTTTTGGGTTTTTTGGGG
>JAOEHY010002499.1:12335-41181 GCA_025447955.1 Psilopsiagon aurifrons | reverse complement strand
CTTACGTTTTAGCCTAACCAGGAACACACTCAGCACACTCATTTAACAAAACAGAAAGAGCTGACGGTATTCACTCCGCTTCCCAACATTCAGGTCAAAAGGCTCCATTCTCAACAAAGCAGAAGACAGCAGTAAAACTCGTTTGCTACTTACCACTGTTCTGACTATTAAAAAGACTGTTTGAAGTCCAACGTGCTACGGCTGCCCCCACAGCCAGCCTCCTCCCAGCTCTGCTATGTGGATTATTAATGTTGGATATTTGCCACTTGAAAACTACTCAGACTGAAGCTTTGAAAAGAGGGAGCTGCAAGTCCGCTGGAGCTGCACCGCTACAGGGACAGTCTGGAGACGTGAGCAGGCAGGATTATTTACACGTTGCTATCCCCCAGTGTAAAGATAATCCCGGGAAGGAGCTATTCCAGCTTCTTTATCACTCCGGAGTTTCCAGAAACAAAGCTAGGTTCTGAGTTTATAATCTCCTGCTCAGCCTGCTAAATAACCACCCAGAATTACTCACGCAGGGGGATGAGATCAACTACAGCAATCTATTCTAGTCTTGGAACTTCACTGCTTATTTCAAGAATAAATGCCTGCTTGGTTGGAGACAGGAACTTTGCTTTCCCTTACTCAGCCAAAACGCCAAACTATCTATGCCACTTCTGAAAAGCAGAGCAAGTCGTCTCGTCTCATTGCAGCTAAAGCAAGTTCAGAAATATTGCTGCAATTTCCATCCATCATTGCTAAAGAAACACAAGAATGTGAAACAAAAACAAAATCAGACGAGTTATTTGCGAAAGTCATCTTGAGAGAACTACCAAAGAAACAAACCTCCAGGGAACTAAAGAGAGAAAATCCTTCTGGTTTACCTCTTTCTTCCTCCAGAATAAGGAAAATGCAGTGTTTCCTACTTGAACCCATGAAGAACTAGCAAAAACCCACTGCTCTAAAGCTAGGTCACACTTCAGCCATTCAGCATGCATTCTCACGGAGCACAAGTCAACGCTCCTTCACAGCCATGAACCATGATTATGATCTTTCAAGGAATACCACGAGATTCAAAGAAACCCACAATAAAACCCCTCCATCCAGACACTGCAGGAATAAACCCCAGATTTCTAACAAAGCTGTTGATGAAGCAGTTGCTCTGAGCAAAGGAGTGGAACAGCAGTCAGCTAAAAGCAGTCAACTGTATTTAGAGATGGCTTATTGTCGATCTGGGGCCATGGGTCTAACTTGCCATGCCACAGCCCTGCTTTTCCATAAAAAGGAATGTAATCCCAATATATATCTGCCTTGCTATTGAAGCCATTTTATCTGTAGTGTCAAGGTATTCAATATAATACCATTAATTTAAATCTTATCTTTGGAAATGCCATATTTCTACTTCTTTTTCATACTAAAGGCTCAGTTTTTTGCCTTACAACTCTACTTCATCCCATCCTGCCCGTGCCACCAGGAGATCCTTTCCCAGAAAGAAGCCTGGTCAAAGGCTCATCAGCTGCAGCCAAATTTGTACTTGGATGCCCTTGAGTACTGCTGACAAGGATATAAAATAGAAATGCCTCAGAGAAGCATTACTTGAGAAAACACAACGAACATAAATGACTCACAGAAACGGCTTTGTTTTTCCAAAGGGAAGACCAATCCATAGAGGCAGGAAAAGCGTGCCAAGAGGTATTTCTGACCTTTTCTCAGAGCAGCTGCTCCAAGCACTCTGAACAGTTTGGTAGGATTTGCAGAAGGTCGGGGAAGTCAGCTCTAGGCATATTTTCCCAAACTGAACGTATTTTTAGCAGCAAAGAGGAGCAAGCAGAGATTCTATTCGTATAACGTCTCTAGTGAATCCTGCGGTAGAACAAACTTAACTCATCCTCTTGGCTTGGTTATGCCTGATGCAAAATCTCAGCTATTAGCAGTTTGTGCAACTGATGAACTTCTTTAATTTACAACAAATCTTTTCATTGAAATTGTCACTGAGAAGGAAACTTTGACTGGGAGATTCAGGAATAGCTGAAGCACTAAAATGTAACCTTACATTTCAAAAGGCACAGCAAGACCAGTGTTTGCTGCTGGGGTGGTGCGGGAGACTTACAGGAAGCACTGACCCCGAACAAGCAGCTCATTCTCTTCCCTCTGTGCTCTCCAGCCATCAGAAATGCAAAGCTGGATGCAGAGGATCAGATTTTAGAGGCCTGCTCCAATTTAAAAGCACTTTCACATAGATTAGGGATTATTCCTAAAGGTCACTGTCAAGGAGCAAGAGGCTAATGAAGCATTTTACAGCCTCCAACACACAGTTCAAGTATGTGTTAAAGTATCTTTTGACAGGATGCCATGAAAGAAGAGGCCTCAAACTGCCTCCACTCTAATCAGCTTTGTTTCTTTTATTTATAAGGACATTTCAGGACTTACATCAAATGCAGTCACACAAAGGCTCAAGTCCAGTTCTCAGTTAATTATCTGCTGACACAAAAACAGACTTGAAAAATATTAACTGTCTTTTTTCCCCTTTGTTCCCCCCTTTTTATTGTTTTTAGAGCTGCATTTAATGTGACCTGCAGCTCTGGGATGCTCCTGTTAAAACCTGTGCTTCTTCAGTGACCAAGAGAGCACAGTCTCAGCACAGCAATGACACCACTGCTGCTTACTATTCTTAGGAAGAAGAGTTAGTGATAGGTACCTTGAACAAAATTCATTCAATGATGCTGTGAAAGTCTCATGCAATTCCATTAATTTGAAAGCTCAAAGTAACCTTCAATGCAAAAAACTCCTCTTTTAACAGACTCACCAACCAAAGGGACATTCAGGGCATCACAAAACAAGCACAGATCTGGGAGCTGACCTTCAAGGAAGCCTGTGAGCACATTGCTGCTACCTCAGCACGCTTGCAGCATACTGAATGCAGCAAAGAATATACCACATTTAATAATACAATGATGCATGGAAAGTGTATGGTTAGAGTGAGTGCATGATTATAGTATAGTGGGTGTATCATTATAGTATAGTACATGTACAGTCCCAGCAAGTGCCCCACAGTTATTCTGAAGGAGAATGCTGTAAAAGTGACACTGCATGACTTGGGTACACTCAACACTTTGCAAAAGGCCTTTCATGTTATTTACCATGCAGTGCAAGACTAAAAGTCTCTTCCACACCACATCAAGGCAGCTTATGCTTCCTGATGAAATACCCCAGATGCTAACTCTGGCCCAGTCAGTGACAGAATCACAGGAGTAGCAGGGCAGCACCTCATTTAATCCTCCTTTCACCCTTCACAATAAAGAAGGGTCCTGGGATGATAAGAGGAATCAATTTTGGAAGTCCACAATCCACCCATTTGTTTGCTGTGAGGATTCACCCCTATCCACTCTGGACAGATCAAATGCTGTAAGATGTGAGGGCTTATTACTACTCTGATAACACTATATAGATTTTACACAAATCAGCATCTTTACATTGCACAATCAGCTAAAAATAAAAGTTTGAGCAAAGCAGATGTTACTATGGAATGGGAAAAGCAACAAATAACAGAGAGCACATGAAATGCTTTTGCTCTCATCAGTGCTATTGCAGATGCAGAAAATGAGTTGTTTCCCAAAGCCATGGACTTTTCCTCATGAAGACAGAGGTGCTGTATCACCGGCTTCAAGCAAACAACTTAAGTCTGCTCTCAGCTTGGAACCACTGCCCTGGACAGGATCCAGAATGAGCAGCAGCAGCAACATCACACAGACAAGGCCACCAGGGAAATGACTTGCTTTTGCAAGTTCATGGGAATTGGGAGCTTCGAAACACAATCTTTCCTGGCTGCCTGAGGCTGCCTCATCATAAGGGAACTGGCAACCTTTCCAACCAGAGGCTGTCTGGCTGTGAGCAGAGCAAAGAAGCCCTAAGGACAACCCTGCTGCCTAGCTTCCACGACAGAAATGTCACCAGTTTGGAGCGGCAGAAAATGCTCTGCTTTGGTGAGAAGAGAGGAAAAACTGGCTTTTAGGGTTGCTGTGGCCCCAGGAGAGAGGCTGTCCTCCAAATAATGCTTCAAATCTCCTAGCATGACTAGAGGAGCAAAATGCCATTGCCGTGGTCCTTTGTTCATCTGGAATCAGGGCACAGTTTAGGTTGGAAGGGATTCCTGGATATCTCCAGTCTCTGATCTCTTGGTCCGGCTGCTCAGAGCCTTTTCCAATGAAGACTGGAAAGCCTGCCAGCATGGAAACTCCAGAGTCTTTCTGGGTGACTGTATCAGAGCTTAACCACACACAGGGAAACATCTGGGTTGGTAACCAGTGACAGTTCGCCCTGCTGAATGTCCTGAGTGGTGGTTCTCACCCTTGGGCTGTGCATTCTGAGGCCAGCCAGGCTCTTGGGCACTGATCTATCCAGAGGCACCTTTCCAATATAATTCACCTTTTTCTTCCCTTCTCCCTCTGAGTGTTGCTGCCTTTGCTCTAAGTACAGCTTACATTTATTTCACCCCCCAAACACAGTTACTTTTTACTCTGGATTTACTCATCCCCTTCCCTTGCTGGCAAGATGCTCTCCTTGCCTGGGTTTACACAGCATCTTCCTAATCACATTTTTAGGACTTCACTGTCCTTCATGCCACCCAGATGTAAATTATCAGGTACAATCCAACTGCAGGTAAAGACTCTTATTCTCCCAGAGGCAAAGAAAACCCCAAATGAATTGCCAGTTTCCACCTATGACCCAAATCACACAACTGTGTCATATCTTTTCCTTGCATTCCTACCCAGTCCTACCATTCCTTCCTTTGTGGTATGTTCCACACAGTCAACAGGATGATGTTATTTGTGAGAAGAGCTATGTCTTCCTCTAGCTGCGTAATTTATTAGCCTGCACAGGAGATCTCATAGGAACAGATGGTGGAACCATATGAAGCTTTCAGGAAAAGGAACAAAATGAAAGGCAGCCAAGTTATCCACCCAGCAACCCTGAAACAGCATCACAATTATATTACAATTGTCCCTTATTTTAACCACTTATGGATTATCGTGCATCATGAACATCCACTGTCAGCACAAAATGATACTACAACAGTGCCACAAAGCACAACTTTGAAACAAGATGTAAGACAGACCCAAAGAAATTAGCAATGAATTGCAGCAAATCCAAGGATTCACAGTGCGCAACACCTACATACTGTTTGAAGCTTATATTGACTTAGGCAAAATAGATTCTGAGCACTCTTAAGATACCAAAAATGGTCACAAAAATCAAATGTGTCTGCACAAATCAGTCATGTTTCAAAGTTCAAATATCACTCCCATTCTGTGGCTGGTGAAATACGGATACGGAGACTGGAATAAATCATTGGCGAATAAAGTAGGGTGTGAATTTAGACTGGCCTCAAATGTGTGTGCTCACAGGTATTCCAAGATAAACAAAAGGTAGGCTACATCCTGGTTTACTAAGGACAAAGGAATTCCTAGCTAATGATGCTGCGGTTATTGCAGGCTCCACAGTTGCACAGGCACAGCTGCCACAGGGCAACCAGAGTGCTCCATATCTTATTAAAGTAACTTCAACAGCACCCACTTGATGGTTCATTGATTCAAGGGATAATATGTATGTTTTTACCCCAAAACCATCCACTGCATGTTTGACAAGGTAGGGAATGCCTCAGAATCCTTTCTATCCCCTTCCCCATGGACTGTAGCACACGTAGCTAACATTATAACTGCTAGCAGAATGTGGAGTCGGAGTCTTTCTTGGGATAGAAAGGTGATTCCTATTTCCAGTTATTTGGAATTATTGCCTAACCTGATCTTCTCCAACAGATAAGGTCTACATTTCCAAGAGAGCAGCAACAACCTAGCCTTCGGAAGAGAAAACTCAGTATATTACGTCTTGCATTTCCCCCAGGAAGAAAGTAACAGAAGACAGATAAGAAGTATTTCTGAAGAAGGAAATGACCTTTCAGAAGTATAACCCTACCTGAGTTGTGCTTTAAGTTCAGTAAACCTGGGTCGTCTACTAGGGTCGTATGCCCAGCACTTGGTCATAAGGCTGTAGAGGGTAGGAGGGCAGTTTGGAGGCATTGGGAGCCGCTCACCGTTCTCAATTCGCCCAATCACATCATTGTTCTTCACTCCCTGGAAGGGCTTTACCCCATGCATTAGGATCTCCCACATACATACACCTGAGAAACACAACAAAAAACATTTTCCCCAGGGTGAGCAAACAACAAAACCTGTTACAAAGACACAAACCCCACTTTTGCACAGCCTGACAGTGGGGTTTCTACTGAAACACCTAACTGGGGAACCAATTTTGACTTACCAGTCGGCAGCAGAGAGGAGCGATGTGCAGTAGGATTACACCCCCAGCATCAACCTCAACTATTTATGAGGAAGCATGACCCACAGCTGGCTCACAGCAGCCTGGCTTCACATTTATCTACCTTCTGCCTATTGTAAATCAGAAGGATTGCTCATATTCAAATCTACTTTTTTATGAGGTAGTATGAGCTGTGTTTGCTCTTCCCTTTGACTAGTTCCAACCGGCTTGTTTCGACACGTAGAGCCTATTTTCCCTTTGAGGCTGTTTGAACATTGGAATTGATTCCAATTTTTTTGTGTGCTGAAACTATGCAATAGAACAGTTTCTGTTGAAACTATGCTAAAAGCACAAAGGGAAAAATGGTCTGTCAGCTCAGGAGTGGCCAGAACGTTCCACAGGCTTCATTCTTCCAACTGGGACTGTATGAGGGTTTTTTTCTAACTAAAATAAACCTGAAAAGTTCCTTTACCCTTCACTGAGTTAAAATTTCACTATGTAAGAGGGTGAACTCTTACTTGGCTGCCCTGCTCTTAATTCAAGTCTCCTTGTCTTTGTTCCTTTACACAGCCTATCCCGGCCCTGTCTGTCTGGACCATCATAGAATCACAGAATAGTTAGGGTTGGAAAGGACCTTAAGATCACCCAGTCCCGACCCCCTTGCAATGGGCAGGGACACCTCCCACCAAAAACCATGCCACCCAAGGCTCTGTCCAACCCGGCCCTGAACACCAGTCTCAATCAGGTTGAGCACAGGTGATCAGATTCATTGAACAGCTTGCATATTTAGGAGAAAAAATCAAAGCTTCGGGATATTCTTATTTACCTTTATTTTTACACAGCTTCTGGTCCTATTTTGTAAGCTAGGAGGAGCTATCAAGTAGGAATCTAGCATTAAAGATCTGGGAACAAGAAGGCTGATCTATGCTTTAAGCAAGGAAGAAGGGATAATCACCATGAAAGTGAAAATATAAAATAGAAACAGCACAGAACAACGGGGTAACAAAAAGAAATCAGAGGGAAACAGTAAACCACTCATGTCCATTATGGCGATGATCTGATTTCCTTGTACCTTCCTTTCTGTCAGCTTCTTACACGAGGCAAAAAGGCACATGAAACTTTACACTTACTGAGTAGAAAAAGGAAAGAAAAACACAGAGCTGGAAAACGTGCTGGAAGAAACTGAGTTTGCAGACTGCACGGTAAAACCAGTGCCAAGTATCTGGAAACGATTCATTTGCAGTGGTTAAAATGGAACACCAAACTTCAGCAGGACACTTAGGAAGCCCCACTGGTGCTCGCTTACCAAACATCCACACATCGCTAGCTGAGGTAAACCGTCGGAAGTTGATTGACTCTGGAGCCATCCATTTGATAGGTAATTTTCCTTTGGAAGCTGCAGGGAAGGCAAGACAAGGCAGGCTGCTATTCCTTGCTTTCATATAATAATTCATAAGCAAACCCCATCTCCAATGAAGCACTTCAGCTACCAAATTTTGGACAAGAGACTTCTGCACTCTCTGACCTGCTGGTAGTCATTGATCTAGAGACAAGAGCAGCCTAAATATTCAGACTGACTGAGTTCCTTCATGCTTTAACTTCATTTGTATCTCAACATGCAGCTACTGCAGTAAAGGAGGTACTGGCACCAAATCTGAAGCCATCACAAAACCTTATTGAGCGAATAGGTGTTTTAAAATGACTCATAAAGAAAGGGCAGGTTGTTTGGCCTATATCAAATGACGAAGGACCAACAAAACCTCAAATACACCCCAAACCTCCCAATGAAGCCCCAACAATAAACTGAAAAGCACAACAAGAAATGATCATGTCAAAAGCATTCCCCCTCTCAGCAATTACACAGAGCTCAGTGATACAAGAGAAATGAAAGAAGGACACACAGAGAACTGTAAGAAGACAGATGCAGGATTTTTTATGACTACAACTAGAAATAAATTCCAGATTAGATTTATGAATACGTGGGTTCATAATATATACCATAATATACATCTCAAAGAGGCTTCAAATGAGGATAATCTTCTAAAGTTCATGAAGAAAGAGCACTGTAAGCTTAACCTTAGAAGCGGACTCTTACCTACACATGAATTTCCTACTTTTGCAACTTAATCAGACCTTGCAATTCTTCTTCTTAAGCATGTACTCAGGACTTCACTGTCATCTACTAAGTTGTTGACTAGCCTCCCTTTTTGCACAAATACAACAGCTACAGAGAAAATCTGGTTAATTCCTTTTGACAACCACCTCAGTATTGTGAGAAACAACTGTGTTCCAACTGCCTGGAAAAGAAGGGGCCAGGGCGTCAACTTACCTTTATAGTAAGTACTGTCTTCCATGTATCTGGATAAGCCAAAGTCACCTAATTTCACACAGTCAGTGGCAGACACGAGCACATTTCTAGCAGCAATATCCCTGCCAAACAGAGGAGACATTATTTCCAGTCATTAAAAACCGCAAAGTGCCGAAATATCATTTTAAATATTAAACCCCAGAAGTATCAAACTCCTTTGAGAGGAGCTCATGATTTTTCTAGTCACGGTTTGGATGCACATGTACAAAGACAACAATGTATTTGTCTACTGATCTTGAGAAGCCTGCAGAAACGCTGCAGTACATCTGATTCATATAAGCAGTAGTTATAACCGTCAGTGTCAGCATCAAAAAACCAAGCTTTATTCTTCATCTGTTTAAATATCACAGGAGACCAATTTTTGGCAATTAGAATTGATGGACAGCAGAAAATTTGCCTCCTGACCCTGCAAAGCTAATGACTTGGTTTAAGATCTCAATGCAGTAAGAGGCTTGCTAATATGAAGCTCAGTTTCTAGTGATGCTACAGGGATTATGAAGACAGGCACATTCCCAGGCGAGACAACCTGCCTTGCATGTGTCTGCTGAGTCTGGATTTCAGCAGGCTTGACTAAATCTTGACAGCTTTAGCTGTGAGCAGGGAAGGCAGTGCAGCCAGCTGAGCAGGAGAACTCGCTCCCATTTCAGTGTGCTATGAACAAGTTGTATTTTGGAAATCTATTGCTGGAATTAAAACAAACAGCTCAGGTTGGAAAAGATCTTTAAGATCATTGAGTCCTACTGTTAACCCAGCACTGCCAGGTCCACCATGAAGCCATGTCCTGAAGCATCACATCCACACATCTTTTTAATACCTCCAGGGATGACGACTTCACCACTGCCCTGCTCAGCCTCTTCCAACACTCCTGCCCAACTTGGTGCCATCTGCAGACTGACTGAGGGTGCACTCGACCCCCTCATCCATATTACTGATAAAGACATTAAACAGAGCTGTCCTCAGTTCTGAGCCCTGGGGAACACCACTTGTGACTGGCCACCAATTGGATTTAACTCCATTCACCACCACTCTTTGGGCTCAGCAATCCAGGCAGCTTTTTACCCAGTGAAGAGTACACCCATGAGCAGCCAGTTGAAATTCAAGTATCAATAACAACTTAAGGGTCTGTTGTTTACAGTGTTTTAATATATCTATCTCTAGATACATACCTAATACATATGCATTTGTATGTACAATATATACAGATTCTGAATGTAAATATTTAAACACAAAGCAAATGCTTAAGTTCAAAATTAAACAGTTCATGATAACTGGAGTGCTGTGAACTTTCAACTGCACACAGCAAGAGGCTAAAGCCAGCTTCTTCTCCCTAGAAAGCTCATGTTCAAATTCGAGGGAATAAAATCCCTAGAGGGAAATGGAGGTTCAGATTTTATTTAGGCGAGCTCTTGTGTTTAACGAGTGTTTTGCTTCCCCTGTCCTTTACTCAGGAAACCAGAGCCTCTTTTTTGCTTTTCTACACTGGGAGGGTTACAGGTGACTCCCAAAGCAGTAAGTCAGCTCCGGTCCGTTCTGACTAAAACCCAACCCCATCCCCGAGTCACTCCAGAGGCGGGCCAGCAGATGTCACTCTTGAAAAGAGTGTGATTTTGGTGGCAGCATCTGAAAGGACGGCACTCTAACGTGGAGACTGCCATAAAGCAGGTTAAATGGATTTGGGAGTTTCCAAGTATTGCCGCTGCACATTCATCAGAAGTCAAGGAAAAGAAACATAAAAGGAAGACTTTAAAGAATCTTAACCATGTGTTGTGTGTGTCTTCACTTGAACAAGTGTATCTGATAGCCAGAATGCTGCCAGTCAAGATCCAGTATCTTGGACACCACGTATTCCCTATAATCCCAATCAGTTACATACAAAACCACTCACGTACCCATACATATATAAGTGTAAAATCTTACCTATGTACAAATCTTTTGCTCTCTAAGTAGGCAAGTGCTGTGCTAAGCTGGTAGGCGTAGAGTATCAGAGAGGCCAGATCCAAGCTGTATTTTCTTACTTGCAAAAACGATCTCAGCTTTTTGCACAAAGAAGGAAGAAAAAGAAAGAAATTAGGATAAAAAACCCCATGAATCTGAACAAGGCATATCTCAAGCTGGAAAGTTAACACGAGCATCAGTGGCAATGCCTTCCCTTAAGACTGGATGAGAAAAGAAAATCCCTCGGCATGAAGAAATTTGACTCTGGGTGAAACTCAAGCAGATTCTTCTGCATGAAAACTGTTATCCAAACCAAACAACATCATTGCACACTGCTTTCAGCTCCTTTTGAAGAGCAAAATGCTGCTGCTGCTCTTCCAGAGGAAAGCACTCCTGGACCTTTTATGCACTCTTTCCTTGGGTACTGTGCATGTTTCTGGATGAAATTATTTCAGACCAAACCAGTACATGGCCAATCTGAACACCAATTCATAGAATCACAGAACAGTTTGGCCTGGAAAGGACTTTAAGATCATCCAGTTCCAACCCCCTGCCATGGACAGGGCCACCTTGCACTAAACCATGCCACCCAAGACTCCATTCAGCCTGGCTCTGAACACTGCCAGAGATGGACCATTCACAACGTCTTGGGGCAACTCAGTTATTAGATCAATATTCTTTTGGAAGCATTAATTTTAATGTGTATTTGCTAAAACAACTAGCAAATACATATGCATACAGCTCAGAGATAGCCAGTATCAATGCAGAATATTTATAAGCTGTATTCCAAGTATAAGGCAGTCAGGACCTAATGGAAGGTGGCATTAGAGTCTATAAATTAAAACAAGGTGTTGAAAAGTGATTTGGGCACTGGAAAAGAAATCTGTGATTTCTTGAAAGGAAATGACTTCACAACAGGTTTTTCTGCCCAGACTGGGGTTGTTTTGGACAACGTACTCCAGTTTGATAACTGCAATGACTAACGTACAATACAGTAAGAAATGACACTTGGGCTCATGTTTTCAGAAACATGTGGCTCAAAGAAAACGAAGCACATCAAAACTGAGATCCAGCTTTGTTTCAGCCATTCATCCAAAAGACATAATCATTATATAATCATAGAACGGTTTGGGTTGGAAAGGACCTTAAGATCATCCAGTTCCAACCCCTGCCATGAGCAGGGACGCCTCACACTAACCCATGTCACCCAAGGCTCTGTCCAACCTGGCCCTGAACACTGCCAGGGACAGAGCATTCACCACTTCTTTGGGCAACCCATTCCAGTGCCTCACCACCCTCACAGTAAAGAACTTCCTCCTTATATTTAACCTGAACTTCCCCTGTTTCAGTTTAAAGCCATTGCCCCATGTCCTATCACTTATCTTGTCTCCGGCCTCTGCTGCAGAGACTAAAGAAAAAAACCCGCAGGAAATTCAGTGTTCCAAGGGAAAAAACACTGTTACTCAGGATGAATAAAGGATGTACCACATCTGCACTTGTAGAAGGTATGTTTAAAAATGCTGTTTAAATGATACTGCATTATCATCATCTTGACAGAGGTCATGCTCTCACTCTGGAACACCAATTGAATTCTCTGAAAGCCATGACTACATCGCTTTGGAATGAGCTGATGCAGTTCCCTCAGTGGAGAAGTTAGGTCAAATGCTGCCACTCCTGCTTCTGAATCTGTAATTCTACAAACAAGTATGATATCATGTTTGAGGAGAGTGCCTTTGTGGTAGTGCCATGAAGCGATCCTCTCAGTCTTTGACAAAAGCATCTGTGAGCTAAAAGAAGACTAAAAGATGCACAAGGACTTTTCATACCTCTCCAAGTGTACAGAGCTCCATGATTATCCAAACTGGGTTTTCTGTAATAACTCCAATGAGCTTCACAATGTGAGGATGATCAAACTGACGCATTGTTACTAAAGGGAAAAGAAATAAGTTGGTGTGTAACAGAAAACCTTTTCTTTCCTTAAATAATCTGTTAAGAAGCATTTAGTCTATCACCAGAAAATACAACCACAGTTCTGCAAAACTGCGGCAAGCAATAGCATCTGGTCTGTGGGCAGCAGAAAACACTGCTTGCTTTAGCAGTACTGTTCTCCTGCTGTGGAAGGTGCAAGCCAAGTTAGGCTCTAGTTCTTCTGCCCTGCAATTAATCCAGTGACTGATCAATTAACCTGTGCCTTTCTACTGAATCATACAATAAAACACAGAACAGTTTGGGTTGGAAGGGACCTTCAAAGCTCATCTAGTCGAACCCTCTGCCATGAGCAGGGACAGCTCCCACTAGATCAGGTGGCCCAGATCCACATCCAGCGTGGCCTGGAATGTCTCCAGGGATGGTGCATCCACCACATGCCTCAGCAACATGTGCCAGTATTTTACCACCCTCATTGTAAAGAATTTCTTCCTTGTGTTCTTGATAAACATCCTTCATTTAATCTTGAAGTAGGGCTTCCTTTATATTTACAGCTCATAGTATCAACAGAAATACATAACTGGAAAGTCTGCTTCAGTTCACCTACAATTAGGCAAGAATAGAAAATCTTTTGGCTTTTAATTAATCACAAGCATCAGGTGCTTCTGGACTCTCATTCCTATGAATTCTACTTCTGTACACTGGTACACAGCAGCTGCATAACCAAACCACCTCGTGACACCACAAATCCCAAGAAAAATCCTTTGACAATGCTGTTTGTGAGACCTAATGCTATAAAAATTTCATAACATTTTCCTGCAAAGAAACTTATACGGACAAATCTGACATCTTCTTTAAAATATGAATGGGTTATGAATAATGTAGGGAAAAAAACACAATAAAACAAACATCCCTATCAATGGCATAGCTTAATGCATTAACAAAAAGGAATAAATAATGTGAGATGTCAAACAGGCAGTAACAACTGCTGAAATACTACACAGAATGGAAGCTATATTCCTAAATGGTTCAATTCCCTCTTCCCCTTTGAAGTAAATGAAGTTTCAGGGAAGGAAGCTATTTCTGACACCTCAGGAAAAGTATGCATTGCTAAACTAGCTCACATGAACCCAAGGTTAGTATTCAAATCTCAGTAAATAAAGTATATATTCCAAACATTCTAATTATTTAGGACTCTCTTGTGCTAAATTCAATCCCCTTTATAACGTTTTATAGCATGCAAATGTTGCTTTATTTATGTAAAAATAAAGCAGAAATACAGTTTTAACTATCAAAGCAATGGAAGGGCAAATAACACAAATAGCTGTATATCATATTGTTTTGCCAGTTCTAAACATGCAATACTCCACTGTTGCAAAGTCCTTCCTAGAAACGAATTCAATGCTAGCTAGCAAAGTCACACATTCAGAAAGGCAGGCATTATATCATTTTGCCACCTAGTTTCTAGAGGAAAGAGGAACAAACTACTTGCAGAAAGGAGCCGTTTACCAAGAAGCCAGTGGAAGATCCATCAAGAACTCCTCAAACTAGGTGGATTGTATTTTAGTATATACAAAGGCATTAATAGTCATACACTGCTACACAAAAGCAGAGAGGAATGAAAAGACAGGCAATCATAGAATAGTTAGGGTTGGAAAGATAAAAACATCTTTCATCTACTGTTCATTCTGAGGCATTCCTCCTTGCAAGAATCAATACTAAATCTTTTCAGCATTGCAAACTTCACCACAAGCAAACAAATAAAACCCAAAAATATTTTAATATTAAAATATCAGGAAATAAGTTTCTTAATTCAGTGAAATAACAAAATCTGCCTCTCCAGATAATGGGATTTGGGCCTTTTGGGGAGTACCCTTAAAAACGAGGAGGCAGCGTTCTTTTGAGGCTGCAGTATGAACACAAACAAGAGGAAGGTAACAGAGGGGAATTCAAATTAAAAACAGAAAAGAATAAATGGCAAAACTCTTTAATCAGAATTGAAAGGCACCATTTATCTGTCTACTACGTTGCCATTTCCTAATCTGTCAAGCTCAAAGCATAATAAGGAGCATTCAATGAGCAATTATTTGCTACATTGTGAAGAGACAGCAGCCTACCTTTGGCTGCTGAGTTATTACTATAAGCAATGGTATTTACTTTTCCAACAGCTAGAAACATAATGGGAAAAATTATAGTAATTTAAAGAAAAATCTGACATCCAAAAATAAGAAGCCCTTAGGTAGGAACACAGATTTTCTGAACAATCAGGAAAACATCCTGGAACAAAGAAATAGCAAATAGAGGCACATTGTAGTATCTGGCCATAATCAAATAATTTATGGATATAATACAAAAGCTTTATGAGGTTTATAGAAACACAACAGCAGAGGATAATAGGCAAGAATTAAGACCTGAATTCGTATCTTAATTTGCTTTCAAGACCAAATAGTAACTACACCACTTACAGAAGTTTTCTCTTAGTATTCATCGCCACAAAAAGCCTCCCTCCACGTATGACATGTATCATTGGGGAATGCGGTATTTGTGGGCAATTATTTAGGAAATGGGTTTATTCTATCATAATTTTTAACTCTGAATTCTCAAAACTCTTTCAAACTCTTTCAACATCGCGTTTTTAGCAGCTTGTTAGCAAAGACAACCACCTGACCTGCGGAAGTAACACACTGGGAAAGGTGCTATGTGGACTCATTACGGGGAAAGAAGAAAAGGGAAGATCAGACCTCTAATATTCTAAAATTGGTTCTGAAGCCTTACAGGAGTCAGACATCACTGTTCAAGTCAGAAAATCAAAGACCCCGATCTAATTGTACACATGGGCAAAGCAAGACTGTACTGCACATACTGCAGGAGGGGAAAAGGTCATGCTATGCAGTAATGCAAGATTTCTGTTGGAGTCAGAAGTTGCCGGCAGAGACAGCCGTGGTCTTTGCAATGGCCGGTTCCAGAAGCTACCACAGAAGAAGTGTTTGAATACTCACAGGCTTCTTGTAAGAATTTTTCTCTAACGCTGTCTGAGGTGCAGTTCTTACACGTTTTGATTGCAACAGCCATGGCTGGATTCTCCTGAAAGACATGATTGAGAAACATGTGAAATAACCCCACAACATAGAGTCCTCCAAAAGCCAAGCCTTTCAAAATCCTGAACTGTTCAGAGAAAGGTACTATTAATGAAAATATCTTTAGTTAAGAAATTACATTTCCAAGGCTTCAATGTTAAATTATTATTATAAACAAGACACCCACTGTGTAACATTTAAATCTAACGTGCCTAGAATCAATGAACGGTTTGGGTTGGAAGGAACCTTAAATCTCTTTCAGTCCCAACTCCTGCCACGGGCAGGGACACCTTCCACGAGAGCAGCTTGCTCCGAGACCCATCCAACCTGGCCTTGAACACTGCCAGGGATGGGGCAGCCACAGCTTCTCTGGGCACCCTGCACCAGAGCCTCAGCATCCTTACAGTGTAGAACTTCCTTCCTAATAAAGAACTTCCTTAGTGAAGACTTTCTTCTTTTAATCAGTTTTAAAATGCTTTAAATCATCTAAAACTTACAACAAAAGAAGGAAGTTTAGCTGAATAGTATTATTGAGGATGGTAAACTCTTGATGATATTTAGCAAAAGCAGAGAAAGAGGTAGATATATGCCTAAAATCCACACTTTGCTTATGACACCAAGCAACCTGGAAAGCCAAATAAAGGACTTTCTGTGGCTCTTGCAGAGGAAAGAATGACTCTGATTTTGAACCCAAACTACAAAGGAAAGTAAACCAAAGATTTTATGTATTAGCTTCAAAATCAGTCACATCAAAGGCCTAAACCCAAGTAAAACGGAACACACGCATTTACAATCAGAAACAAATTTTGCCATCTGATTGTTTACCCTCTGAACACTGAAAAGTGAGAAGCACTGAGGCAGCCCAAAGGAGGACTCTCAGCTCAGGCAGCATCTTTCATCTTCCCTTGCTTTGGTGTGTTTTTCAGATACCCTTTTCCATAAGTTACACACAGCCCAGAGAAGCTGCAAGAGGTCTTCTTCTGGAAAGATCCTTTAGGTGTCTAGGTCATGCTTTGCATAGAGAGGTTGGACCAGATGATCCTTAAGGTCCCTTCCAACCTGGGATTCAGTGATTCGACACCAAATGCCACACCTAAACCCAAGTCAGGCTCAGGGCTGAACATTCAACACATGGGTATGGCCAAAGGGACATGTGCTCAGACATACCCAAAATGAAGATAAGAGTGTAAGCTTAGGGTTAAAATTAATGACTTTGAATTCTGATTGAGTCAGTGACTTAAGCACAATCCCGAATAATTTACTTTGCTCTTGTGATTCCTTTCCCTATCTATAAAAAATGGGAATATAGGAGCAGGGAAACTACTTGAGCTAGTTTTCTACTTATCTGAAGCATGGGAAATATTCTCTACATGCTGGGATTTAAGGAGGAAGTTCTTTACTGTAAGGTGGAGAGGCACTGGAATGGGTTGGCCAAGGAAGCTGTGAATGCTCCATCCCTGGTGGTGTACAAGACCAGGCTGGACAGAGCCTTGGTGACATGGTTTAGTGGGAGGTGTCCCTGTCCATGGCAGGGGGGTTGGAAATGGGTGATCTTAAGGTCCTTTCCAACCCAAACTATTCTATGATTCTATTTGGAAAAATAAATGACAAAATCAGTTTTTGTTTGTTCTGGAACACTCAGACTGAGGCATCTGAGGAATACACGTAGGTTTTATGTTATTTTTTAACTAGAAAGGTTTTACAGTGGTTTCTCTTCATTTCAGAAGGGAGGCTTACCGGGCTCATGTAAACTCCTTGGTGTACATCTCCAAACTGTCCTTCGCCAATGCAGCGCCCCAGCTCAATTCGCTCCCTTTGAATTTCATAATCTCTGGCTATAAGAATATAATGCACTTCAAATATTAAATTTCTGATGAAGGGCAAAGAAAGAACCCACAAGATACAAAACTCAAAGTCAGTCACTCCAAAGTCTCACATATGAATTACTAAGATTAACAGCTGCTGCACACCAACCTATACAAATGCTGTATACACAGTGGAAACCTCTTAAACAAATGTTTGAATCAAAGCAATGAGGCAGGAATTGTGAAATCTAATTTGCTAAATGAACTACCATGCATTATTTATTTCAATGCAATACAGGTAATTGAACCCTTCTTAATTATAGCTAGTAAAAGACAAAGAGGACAGCCTAGGGCAATCGCAATGATATTAAATGCAGCCTTAGCACACACGGCTTGAGGTGTTTAAGAGAACTCCACTATGTGATATTTTAGATCTTGGAACCATCAAATGAGCCCAGAGAATTTTTAAAGAGGTAACTGCAAGAAAAAAATCAAGAAACAAGAGCATGGCAAATAAAGATCAAATGAAAGAGCAGGATCTCGAGTGCACTACACCGCTATCAGTGTGTAATTGAAGCAAAATTGATGCCTTTGGTGGCTTTAAGCAATTTTGTTAACTGTGTGGTTTTAACAGACTTCATCAATGATAAAAATGGCTCAGTACTTCAGCAAAAGCATTTAATCAATTGCAACTGAATTACTTCAGTTGCAATTTCATTTCAAGCAGACATGGAAAACTAGTTCAGGACTGGCAGAAAAGCACATACAGGATATGTTTTCACCTCTCCTTGTAGTAGTCAGAGACAAAAACCACAATCAACCAGCTTAGGACTTCATGACTGAGAATTTGGCTTCATTAACACTAAAGAAATAACGTCATCTAGAGCTGGATAACAAATAAATGCCCTTTTCACTTCTTTTTTTAAGTACTGCATTTTCCTCTTTAAAATCCCAAAGCGAACTGGTTTAACTATAAATCAATCATGTTTATTAAATGAAAGTGAAGAGGAAACTTAAAAATCCACATCATTCCAAACTGCAAGCATACAGGGATGGGTAAAGGGGCTCCTGTTACCTTCATCTATTCCATAGCTTTCTGCAGTGCAATTAAGAGAAAAATCAAATGCTTACTTAAACATAACTTCTCACAATCAAGACAAGGACAAACATTTTTGAACATTATTAGTTTCAAATGAAGAAATACACTGATGCAATTTTAAGTTTACATTAGCAGAAGTCACAGGTGATCTTTACAGACTCAGGCCTTTGAGAGATGAACACTTGAGCCCACTTCAATCCAGCAAAGCACTTAATGAATTTCACTTCAATAGCCCATCTCATGGGGTTTGAATTGAAGGCACACTTAAGTGTTCAGCATCATCCAGGGCTGGGCCCCCAAGTAATTACTTCCATGAGGATTCAAATGAAAAGAGTAGGAAAAAAACCACCCAAGCCCACACAAAGTTAAAATGTTATCAAAAAATAAAGGGTATAATTTAACACAATACTATTTGATCTTGTAATTACTTTAGCAGAACCATACAGTGACTTACTGCAAGACACTCAAAACACATTACTTATTTCTGGAAAACATACATCCTCGCTTTTCAAATCTTTATGTTCAAATATATATGTTTTTCAAAACATATATCCTTGCTTTTCAAGTATTTTCCACGGTAGTGGAAGCTATGCTGCAAACACTGATGTGACCATGAAACATTCCTGCCACATGGTGAACTCCAGAAATCCTTTCAGACACCCCTGGCTCTTCAGCAGAACATGTATCAGCTCAGCACCATCCCTCCCTCTTCACTAAGCAAAGCCAGCGTTTCTCAGGGTCTGGGTATCAAGGGATTGTCTACTTCCAGAGCAATCCCTGGTTGCCAAACGTAGCTGCGTTTTCACATATACAACTTTGAAACCAGAATACTACATTAAATGGGTTAGCCGTGACAGTTTTAAGTTGATATAATTCAAATATGCCACAAGACAAAGTCCCTGTGGTGACAAAAGCCTCATTTTTTTGGCCTCAAAGATGAAGACGGAAGAACTCTGAATTGTTATTTTTCTTCCTGAAGTCTTTCATCTTTAACACGTGGTACAGTTGACTTTCGTCTACCACGGAGCAGCAAGTCCGTCACAGAGCAAGGGTGAGAGATGCTTAGGCAGCAACAGACAGAAGCTTTCCAAATTGTTTGCTCTTACCACAGAAACCTCATCTGTTCTTTATTAAGTGTTTTGTTTGCCATCACAATCAAAAAATCTACATTTGGAGACATGAAAGTCACCGACAGCAAACCAGAAGTTGGTTTTATTTGCTTCAAAAACTGAACATGAAAAACACCAAATCTGAGCTTTCAAAACATCCTAAGGAGTATTTTCTTCACAAACATATTTACTTAAGGCTGAAATATAAGATTCAGTCCCTGCTAAACCAAAGAAGCTTTTGGATAGAGAAGTTCCCAAGGGAAGCACCATACTTACTTGACGGCATTGTATAAGTATCTTCTTCATCTATAATCTCTGCATAGTCATCTGTCTCTGTAAAGGGAGGAATTGAAGAGTTTCGGGAAAAGCAGATGAAAACATCTCCAGAACAACATCTCCCATTTATTAATATGTCACAACCCCCAATTTAACATTGCTGGGACGCATTTACAATAGCATGAATAAAACTGGCTCATGCATAATTTATGGTATGATAATGACCTCGGTGCCAATTATACAACATCACATCGATGCATTCAGCAAGGAATAACAAGAAGCATTTGTATTCAAAAAAGTTCAAGTCTGCAATTGAAAATCATCTAAACTTTGACTTTACATCTTTACAAAAGTGAATTCCATTGCAGGAAGGACAAAACATTATTAACGGGTTAAACTGCTTTACCTTCATTCAGTAAAGTGTGACTCATAGTTTGCTAGGATTACTATGTCAAACAGGCAGAACAGAGTAAAGATGTTCCAGGGCAGCATCTACCTACTGGCAGTGTGGCAAGGTGAGTTATTTTCCAGGAGACTTTTAGAACATAAAGATCTTTCAGATCACACTCTTGCCGTACACCCATTTTTCCTGCATTAGCCTCAAGTGTCGCTGTTTAGTGGAAATTCATCACCGGTTCTGTCATCAAGAATCAGCATCTCCTGGGTGGTGTTTGAAAACAATCAATTCCCCAAATTGGCACAAAACCAACAGTGTATTTCTTCTGTTTAGAACTTAGCCTGTTCTCAAAATGGTTTCAAACGGTGTCCAGGCACTTCAGAAAGTCCTTCCCTTGCTCTAAAGAACTTGCAGTGTGTATAGGTAATTTCCTCATGGTCAGATATATTCCTCCGGAGGTTAGAAGGCCATAAGAGTGAGATAATTTTTCACATCAAGGCTGATAAATTCTACTCATAAACTTCAAATGCATGAAGAGGTTCTCAAAATCGATTGATTTCCAATCCAACATGCAGTTTCTGTGGCTGGTTTCGGGTGATCAGACATTGGGCCACCTCTCAAAGACATGATTTACTCTCCTTTTTCCCCCATCTGCCCTGGAGCATACGTATATCCCTACACCTCCCTGATGTCATTTCTAGAGGTATGGGTTCCGAATGGCGAATGGGACAAAGCCACAGTGAGAGTGGAAAGAAGAAAGGGATGATCCTTTTTGCAGCAGCCCTCAGGTCAAGCAACTTAAGCCAGCTCTGAAACCAGAGCAAGGCTCATAAATATTACACACATACAGAAACAAGAGGCTTAATTTTCTGACAAACTGAATATTCCACTATTAGGAATCTACAGGTTGCCTCTACCCTCTGAAGTTCAATACTTGAGTGAGTAAATGTAGTTTTATGACCCCTACTTCTTACTACTTCAATAGAATGAAAGCTATTTTTCTTTCCCAACTCCTGTAGGAATTAACCATGTCTTGTACCAACAGAATCAGGAAATTCTACGGAAATTCTATGGTATTTAAATTGTTGATAGGAAATTTCTATTTAGGACACAGCAAAGCAATTACCCAAGGAAAACTCAATTAATTATGAAGACAGTGCACGATTCTAAATAGGCAGCAAACTCCACTGATCTCTAATTTGGTTTTCCCCTCCCTACATTATAAAGTGATGTTTTTGTAGAAAACAAGCCCCAGTTTGATCTAAACCTCAAGCATCTGTTTGACAGAAACCATCAGTGTGACACCAATGTGACGGGGATAAATCACTCAGATCCTTGCTCTATTATGGCAAGATGTTTCTACGTGTGGTATATCTCAACGATTGCCACAAGCTGGTATTTACTACCAAAAAGTTCTTAATCTGGGTAAAAAAATTGGACTGAATGATATCATAAACATATCTGAGAAGAATTTAAAGTCTGGAAACAAGAACTGGTGCCTTTAAAAAACCCAGAGCATTCGTCACTGTAGGTTATGGACCAGTGCTTACAAAACATGATCAATGCCATGGCTTGCTCACCTCTCTATTTAAAATGAATTAAGCCATAATAAAGCCATTATCACAACACCACAGAGCACTTTACATGGTTTTGATACACTGCCCCAAACCGCCCTGAAACTAGCAAGGTTTTCAGTAGCCTAATTAAATGCATGTAAATAACTAAACAAATATTTCCTGTTATGTGTTTAAGACAGGAATCTATAGGAAGAATTCAGAAAATAATTCCTATACAGGCCTGGCATTGCTTCTGGGAATTAGAGGAAAAGTCATCAGGGCATTAACAGTGATGTGCTCAAAGTGTCCTGCACCACAGAAAACTGACCTCCCTCACTTGTAGACTTCACCCTGCTCTTAGTCATATACTACTGAGGCTACTACCAAGTCTGCTGAGACATTCCAGAATCTAAGTGAAGCCTGAAGCAAAACTCAGCTAGGCAAGGCTCTCCAGGCTGCTTTAACAAAGAAGGTGTCAAAGCAGTCTCAAGAGCTAAACACAACAAAGCAGTGATTCCAGGTGATAGTCTATCTTCAAGATTCTTAACTAGCCTAGAAAAACTAAGACTTAAAACCAGGGCTCATATATGCTGCTTTCTTGCACCCTGTAAAACCAGCACTGAGCCTTTTCACTTGTTGGTCAAGCCCAGATTGTTCGGGATGGAAAACCAAATAGGCGGCTTTTGGGCAAAGACAAAGTTGGCGGTAGAGGCAAACGAGCCGTTGAGCTTTACTGAATCTGAGTGTATTGATTAAACAGCAGAAAAAACATCCTTGGATATTAAATCCGTAACAGCTAATCCATGATCTTTACCACCTGCTTGGAATTTCCCTTTCCATGATTTTTTCCCATTTATCAGAGCCTGTAATTTCTAGAAGAGAAGCACCAATAAAAAGCTATGTGGGGTATGTGGGGTAGCATCCGCGATGCAATTTCTGTATTTGTGACAGAAATAACGTCCTTTGAGGTTTTGATGCTTAAGAAAACTGAGGCAGTATTAACTTTGATTTCAATGGGAAGGAGAGAAAGAGTTATACACCCCCTTTACATTTTCCTGAAAGGCCACAAGATGTTATCTCTGGGTTTTATCACCTTTCTTTGCATACTGCTTTGTACACCTTTTAGTACCTCCTACTTGTAAGACTAAAGATACACACACTACCAGGAGCAGCAGTTTGGTTTTTTCCCAACATCAGATGGAATCCTTTGGAAAAGTAGCTAAAAATCTCCTTAAAATTCCCCTTAAACAAAACTCCACTTGTTCCCAGAGGACAGCAAGTCAGTATTTGCTTGAAATAAAGACTGAGAGAGTCTGGAAAAGGTGACTATTTTGTAGTAATTTCAACGTTTTGAAGAAAAACACTAAAATGTCTTTAAAATTTGCAGTTTGAGAAGCTAAAGCCTGATTAATGTATTTAACCTACATTAATCCATCTTGTACAGCTTATTCATATGCAAGGAGTAATAGCGAAGTACAGGGCACTTGGACACTACCATGTCTTGAAAGTATCACTTAGTAGATTCATTTCTCATGTGTTGCACCCATTCATCTCACTCACTGACCAAAACCTTTCTGTGATAAAGTCAAAGTGAATGGACACTCCTGCAAACCCCTAAACCTTCTCTGCAACATGCCAGAAGTCTCATTGCAAACACATGCAAAACCCTGAGTGTCTGAACTAAGTTTTTCCTTTTCCCATTCCAGTGAGCAGGAAGTGTTAGTTGCACAGCCTGTATAGTACAATATTTATTGGCTAATGTCCAAAGCAGACTGGTTTTTAATATGAAAAGCAGTATAAAAGTCATTACTGAAATGTGCATTAAGTGGTTTATGGATATAAGAGTTGCATATTGCACGTTAGTAACACACAGACTAGAAAACATATTACCGTCCCCACTAATTTCATCTGCAGATCCAGGTGGCATGCAAGGAGAGAGAAAAACAGAGGGGGAGAGAGAGGGGACAGAGAAGGGGGAGAGGAAAATATACTATTAAATTCATGAGTAATCCAAAAGTATTCAGACTGTAGTTATCTTATATACCTGACTCAAGAGAAACCAGAAAAGTAGTAGAATTTAAGACTTCTCACCTAAAAACCCGAGGGACAAAGATACGTTCTAAGAAGCTCATATGATGCAACAGAGTTAATGACTTTCAAACATCAGTTTACACAAAACTTAAATTTGGGAGTGGAACTAGTTATTTTAAAGCATTGCTAAGAAACACCAAGTTCTGGGTTTATTCAATACTTCACTGCAAAATAGATCTACAGCCAGATGAGTCAGCTCAATTTGACTTTGCATGTACACTTATGGCTTTGGGTAAGTAGAGCTGGTGTTGAAAGGAAACACACTCCTGTGCTATCATGAAGACATGAGTAAGAAAATGGAGTCAACTAAGGATTAATCATACAGCGCATACTGCAATTATAAAAAGCTGAAATTTAAACTGGTGGCAAATGGAGCAACTCTACTGGGAAGATGTTCAAATGAGCACCGCAGCCCGCATGTACTGAGCGGCCCATCAATCCCCACAGCACAAGCTGATGCACTTCAGACATTACTTATAAATGAAAGGAAAATGCACATTAATGTCGTAAAAGTAATGCCACTTCTTACTCCAATTCTTCTTCCCCCTAACAAAGCCAAACTGGTCCAGAGCAAGTGATGAACCAGTATGCAGCCAAAAGCCATATTCAGTATTTAACTCAAAATGATCTCAGCTGACGCTTATTGTTGCTATTCTATTTCATTCATAAGCATGCTGTATCAGGGGTCCAAGAATGAAGTCAAATTCTATTAACAAAAAATCCATGGTAGATGGGGCTGCATAGCTATACAAGTGGAATTATTGATATGTTTGTTGTTGTAGCATACAGTGCTTAAAACCAAGCCCCCCCCATAAAAATGGGGACCAGCAAACTTTCCATGCTGCATGAAAATCCAATTCAATAGGATGTAAGGGAACAGAAAGGTAATGAAATTATTCTTGGAACTCTGTTTACCTGAGGCTAAAGTAGCTTAAAAACAGTAACTGAGTTAGTATATTCAGCTTTTGGGTTAATAAGGCAGCCTATACAAAGAGCAGTGCAGTACCCTTAGGCGGCGACTCATGGGAACAGAAGACGAAAGGGAGAAAGCGTCTAGCTTTCTTTACTTTATGCTGACAGTGATTGACTCCTTTACACAGAGGCAAGAAAAGGAAAGAGAAAAACAGAAACAAATTATTTGGAAATAAAAGAAAAGAGACTGGAGAGAACATCTACAATGAACGAACATAAAGGTAAAGGTTTACAGTGCAATTCTGTATACGCAAATGGATATCTGAATGCTGCTGAAACTCTAAAGCACGTTTGGTGTTTTCCTTCAAATTCCTTTCTACAGCAAAGTTATTCTTACGCTGAAGTTCTTATCTATTAAAAAGTCAGCTTTTGCCAGCTATATCCACCATCCATTGACAATGCAACGAACACTATCCCAGAAGTGTAATTCACTTTTGCAAGCTCCCCATCTCAGTTCTGCCAGACTGTGCTATAGCTGAGTTCTGATTTAGTGACAGTCACCAGACTTCAACATGGATGTATTGACTCTCTGGACCCTTAATGTATCACAAAACAAGCATTTCACATAGTAGGGTTACACAGAACAAGGAAAACCACAGTTGCCCCATCCCACTGAAATACACCGACACATTTTATGGTCTGAAATCTGCCAGGGGAGTTTCATCCCCGGTGCAGACCTGTCATGCCAATTGCTATTGTAGCTCTCCAAGGACCTCTGGGTGACAACCCCTAGATACTGGCCTCACTGTCCCCTTTCCCAGCACATTTAATTAGCAAAGCACTTCTCAGAGAGATTTTTGAGCGGGAGAAAATACAAAGAAGCCACAGCTGATTTCAAATGGTGAGAAAGGAGGACACAGATCGACACTAAGAACCTGAGGATAGCTTCTCCTTTTATTTCCCGTGTTATCTGTTTGCTCCTCTCTCCTTTCCTCTTTTTCCCTCTCTCCTCTATCTCAGGAAATGTGAGAGGGGCTTTAAAAAGCCAATCAACTAAAAACCTGCATCTTGAAGGCTGGGAGTCCTCCAGTCACAACTCAGGTCCAGTCACCCCGAGTTAATACAGCCTGGAGGTGCAGGTACTAGTAGAGAAGCCCACAGGCACAGCACACTCATTGGTGGTGGGGGGACTGGAGGAAGCATGGAAAAAGAGAATTAACTTTGGATAACTTCTCATTTTTCATGGATGCTGGAAACCTAAGAACCATCAAAGCAGCCCATACTGACACAAAGCACCATCTTTCACACAGTTGTGCAGATTTTAAAGGATAATGTGCATATCTTTTGAAGGTGTATATATTGTGCTCAATCACTGTCCAGTCTGGAGGCTGCATGTTCAACATCATGCGTGCAAATCTAACAAGTAACAGACTTCAATCTACAACCCATTCTTTGCTAACATAGCAATTTAAACCCCAAGATGAAATAAGTGGGTGAGATTTATCACTATATCCTAAGCAACAAAAATTACCATTGGAAAAGCTGCTAGGGCGATTAAACAGACAAATCATTCACTATTTGGGGAAGTATCATTGAAAATGACTGAACATTAATCAGATTCAAAGCTAAAAGAGGTGCAAGGAGAGGGCAAAATTACTGAGTAGTTGGAGTATCAATATTTCCATGTAAACCACATTAATGCAATCCTAGGGACTTACCTTCCTAACATCACACAGCAATTTTCAGTGCTGTTTCATTCTAACACAAACCTGAGGTAACTTTCCTCAAAAGCTTCCGAGCATGAAAGAAAAGACAGAAATACCACAGCTATTTTAAGAGCCTACTGAAAAGGTACTGAAAGGAGAATAAAGGAATCCAATACCCTGCTGAAACAGAAGAACAGGTATAGAGTCACTGGAAGCAACGCAAGCTGTCTAAAAGGGAAGAGATATTTCAACTCTTGACCTGTCTGCTCAAGCTACAAAGCTAATTTAAGCTTGAAATACTCTTCACTCTGCCACTGACACATGGGTAGCAGAAGCTGACTGAAACCTGACTAACCTATTTCATATGAAGGGCACATGGAGATGACAAAGGTGGTTTTAATTAATGTACATGCCCTGTGATACTCAGTCCAACTCATCTTCTGCATTCAAACTTTGCCCTTGTGATTTATTGGCTAAAGTTTGTTCAACTCTTCTGCCACACTAATGCTGCTTTGTCTTCAATGTCCAAACCTTTAAGTAGAGATACAAAAGATTTATTTAGGGGAAGAACCAACTTTAAGTTCAAAAACCCAGGAAGTTACAAAACTTTTTCAGGAGCTCAGAGACTGCCTGCTTGAAATGAATACTACTTCAAGGACTCCCACCATTGCACACTGGCTTCCAGACAGGGCATCACTGGTGTCTACCTAAGTGCCCATAAGCCTCAGAAATGCTGCTGAAAGCTGGACTGGGCTCTATTTATTTATTTCCTCTTCTTAATACAAAGTATTCACTAAAATCATTGTGCAAAATAAAAGCAAAATCACTGTTACGCAGAAGACTGTGTAGGAAAGGAAGCGGCTAGGCCAGAGGGCAGTTACTACTGCAGCAACTACTTGGGACTGTGTGAGTGGATAACCAATACTGAAAGGCCGAGACTGACAATGTCCCATTCTATTTTAATCACACACTCCTGAACGGGTTTGAGGAAAATCCTGGAAAAACCTGTACAACAGGGGAAGTTTCGATTGGATATGAGGAAGAAGTTCTTTACTGTAAGGGTGGTGAGGCACTGGAATGGGTTGCCCAGGGAAGTGGTGAATGCTCCACCCCTGGTGGTGTTCAAGGCCGGGTCAGGCATAGCCTTGGGTGATACGGTTTAGTGGGAGGCATCCCTGCCCATGGCAGGGGGTTGGAACTGGATGATCTTAAGGTCGTTTCCAACTCGAACTATTCAGTGATTCTAAGAAATGAATCTATTTGTTTTCAAGCTTTTGAAATCATGTATGTTTAGACACAAAACAACAAACCCCCAAACCTATTACCGCAGGGAACATTTCTTCAGTCTACCACAGTGTTATTGCTGGCAGAGCAAAAGTGGCTGCTCAAATCAAATGAATGGATTACAAAGGAGGAGTGTAGGAGGACAGAACTCTTTAATGAACAACAGAGAGGGATGAAATCAAAGCAGCAACTTCCTGAGTACTGTATGGAGGAGATATGTGTAGACTGTCACCGCAGCTCATTCTGGTGGTCTTATGCTTGACAAGAAGCATTTTAGTCAGTCTAAAATACAGAAAGATAACACCACCAGACTATTCAACTGCGAGGGAGTCTGAATTACAGTGATTTATTAGCAGCAAGGGTATTTTAGCTATATTATCTCATTCATCAGTGGAACAGCTAGATAAGTTAAGAAGGAACTCCCTTCGTAAACTTGGAAGCCAATGACTTCCTCAAGGTTTGTATAATCACTCTGCAGTAAAATTTAGGCTTGAACATCTCCCAGTCTTGAGTTCAAGTGCACAGTCATAAGAACTCAGGGCACAATTCTTTCTCTTAAAACTTTACTTACACTTTCCAGCATTGTCTTTTTGGAGTGACAGGATAAAATGAACATGAAAGAAAACCCCAGCTTTACAACCTCAAGCAAAGAACACCTTTTCCCCTACCCACTAATTCAAATGGAACCAGGAAACACAAGTCCTACACAAGGAACTCTTTCAGAGTCGAGCACAGGAAAGGCCTTCATTTTGAGCTCAGGAATCAGGCAACAGAGCACGCACTGTGCTCTTCAAGGAGAAGTGGGTCAGTCTTTCCACCCTTGCTCATAGCTTTGCTTGTTATTAGCCCACATCACTCAAGTCCTTTCATAGGCCAACATCTCCTCCATTAAGAACATTTTAAAGAGTTGTAATACTGAAATTAGTAGAGATTGCCCAGAGAAGCTGTGGCTGCCCCATCCCTGGCAGTGCTCAAGGCCAGGTTGGACAGGGCTTGGAGCAACCTGCT
>JAOEHY010002499.1:0-11765 GCA_025447955.1 Psilopsiagon aurifrons | reverse complement strand
GTGAGGCACTGGAATGGGTTGTCCAGGGAAGCTGTGAATGCTCCATCGCTGGCAGTGTTCAAGGCCAGGTTGGACAGAGCCTTGGGGGGCATGGTTTAGTGGGAGGTGTCCCTGCCCATGGCAGGGGCTTGGAACTGGATGATATTAAGGTCCTTTCCAACCCGAACTATTCTATGATTCTAACTCTCATGATACTTCACTGCCATGACCAGGAGTTAACCACAGTATGTGACTCAGGTGCAATGATGTTATACTGTAAATCCACCATTCTGAGGCAGAAGCTGGAAGCTTGCTGAGAAGCCCCTCTTTCAGTTCCTATGAGGAAACTCGCTCCAAGTGATCCAATTTCTCCTTCGCAGGCAATGTTACTGGATGCATCTAAACCATGGGATGCAATTATAATTTCAGCTTGACATTGTGCTGGGACATTTAGCTCAGGTCTGGCTTTGCCTAGAAAGGCTGGCCCAGATGATCCTTGCGGTCCCTTCCAACCCAGGATTCCATGATTGACTGATTCCAGTTACAGCTCCCTCCCCACAAACACCTAATTCTATTCAGCAGCACCTGAATATCCAAATGCCACGAAACGACTGCTTAGAACCATAGAATCATTTAGGTTGGAAAAGACCATTAAGATCCTTGAGTCCAACCGTGATCCTAACACTGCCAAGAACCTTAGAGCGCCAAGACTTGTTCAATACTCTGCTTGTTCAATACTGGCTGAAACAAACGGGCCTGAACTGTCATATTCTCTAGCACTGAATGCAAAGTAACATTGAGCTATGAGTAAAGAAACTTATTTCCACAAAATTCTCTAGTGCAAAGGAGGCAAACCATATTTATTCCTCCTAGTTGTATTTATATAAGCAAAGGCAAGGCAGAAGAAACCAAAGACCTCTGTGTCAGAGTTTATGTTAAGAGGGAGCAAGCAAACTACAGCTTTACTGGTTTTACTTTATGAAGAACTTCTTATAATCTCTACCTGACTGGGTAAATTACTATTTTTGGAAGCACATCTATCAGTAAATATATGCACCCCTTTATTAATTCAGGCTAAGGTTTGCTATTCCAAAACAAACTGCTGGCCAAAACAAGTTCCTGTAGACTAGAGAAGAGCATTTTAGTAAGGGCAGCTCAAGTGAAACAGCAGGAAATCCACTCCATAAAATCACAGTAAAACTGGCATGCTACTTCTTACACATTTGATGTGCTATTTGCACAGAGCAAACTGTTAGGCCTTACTGTTTCCTGACTGTATGCGCTTGGCTAAGTACAAAGGATTCCTTCTTTATGCAAAGACAGAAGTTAAGGGAGAAGGTAGAAGTTGGACTATCTCTTTGAGGGATAAAATTATTACTATTCCTTAAAAAAGGAGGAAAATCTGGTAGGCACCTTACTTGCACACAGTGAAAGACAATGCCCACTGCAAGGATCATGGGATTTGGAGAAGAAATGTAGACAAATGCCACCAGAAGAAACAGAAACAGAAGCATGTAATAAGAGGCGTGTGGTGAAACCTGGTTCAGTGACGCATGGCTTGGCTCCCAGGTCCAGCAATCTGCTGCTCTGGACTCCTGAAACCAACTTCATGGCCTGCATGAGTTTGAAAAGGCCTTTGTTGAGAGTGAAGAAACAACTAAGAAAACTAAATCCCTTCTATCTTTGCACGCTTTGGGACATTGAACACTTGGAAAGAACAAGTTTTCATTTCACTAGACCAGAAATGTTTCAAGGTAGGTTAATGACCATTCCAAAAAGACAGACAAGGAGCCTTTCAGTAACAGGATCATTTTCAACCCTACAGAACTTCAGACAAATACCTGAACTTTCAGACCACCAAACCACGTTCCACCCTGGTTTTTTGCTACTGCTGATTCCCCCACCTTCTGGTGGGGAATTCACTTCCCTCGCAACTAAGGGTGTAAGTACTACAAATACACCTGACTGCTTCATTTTCCTGCTGAATGTCTGTCTCAGCTTTCGCTCTTCAGCTTTAGCATCAGGAGAGGTCGAAACAAAGGGGAGCAATCTCAGGCAAAACAACAGGCGGAATTAATTCATGATTTCAACTATCACAGGCACGAAAGACGTTACAGCTGTCACTGAGTTATAAAAGCTCATTTTATTTGAAGTCCTTCACTCCAAGTCATTTAAATGTCACCAGAGAAAAGCTCTTATTCTGCAAACCAAGATAGCATCACCCACAGCTGGCTCTGCACTGGATGCTGTCACTCTGCTGACCTGCAGCTCTTGGGTTAAGCGAACATTATGTGTATCTGTTGCCTCCGTTGTTCCATGCTGATGGATCAGTTACATGTGACAACAGGAGTGACACTTCTTCCTGTCTACATCAAGTAATACTTCAGTTATAGCAAGCTGATTCCTTTGGGGACTCAAGAGATTCTTGTGATGAGGAAAAAAACCTCATCAGGCAACTTCATCTCCACTATCTGTGGTTTAAATGTAATATATTGACATCATGTCACACTTCCTGCACTTCAAATCATGTTGGGGGCAAAAGCCCTCAACAACAAAACAAGTATGTCTGTGTTTCTTGTACCCTTACTAGCATAAAAGAAGAACAAACCCTTAAGACTGAATAATAAATGCGATGGCTTGAATCATTCCAGTATTATGTCAGTGTTTCCAGTGGTTTGTAACATGGTATAAGAAACAAGCACAACAATTTCATTGTGGAAAGATATATAACCTTACTACAAGAAGAATACCTAATTGGTTTTGATTTTGGCATTGGAAAGAAAGAGGGCATTTTCTGGTTTAATTTTCTTGCTTTGCTTATGGCATCAGGAGCCAGCTTTGTGCCTTAAAGCTTCCTTGACATTCACTTGGGCAACCAGCACTGCTACTTCTGTGGTGCTACAGCAAAGCTCTCGTTTGCCCATCACTCACCTTCATATGATGCTCTAAACGCCAGAGTTATGTGGTATTACAACTAACTTCCCTATGTTCATGCCAAAACACTGCTTTACAGAGTTCAGAAGAAGTGAGTTTGTGCTCTGAGACACAAGAGTACTTCAGATATAATGCATCAAGCAGAAGACACCTACATTTGCAAAGTCAAAGTGAAAGCAATAAAGGATCACGAAGTAAGCAGTTACCACTGCTTTTCATAGTAAAAGTACATCAGCATTCCTAGAAAAATCCAAAGACTGGAAAAATCTGAGGGGGCAGAGGACTATGAGGTTTAAGATCAGCGATGAACAAGCACAGCACTGCTCGCTTAAGAAACTTCAACTTCTAACAGCCAAAATGAGCCACACAGGTATGAATCAAGAGAGAACATGCTGACCATGCTTCATGCTTATCTACCTTATCTACCATGCTTGCTTGATAGGGACCGAAGGGAGAAGAGCTGCTATTTGAGAGGCAACAGTAACTGAGAAAACTCTATTAAACCTCTGCAACTTGATACACGTTTGAATCCCAGATCCTGTCACCTATTCCCTTGCACAAAGGTCTGTTCACTTGGGCTTCCTATGCCGAGGGTTGAATCTCAAACATCTTTAAAAAGAGGTTAAGGGTGAGGAAAGGAATCCGAGAAGTAGGAAACTGAGTAAACATCTTCAGATCTTTCCCCCTTGTTGTATGGAGTATGTTGGGTTTTGAATATATGCCACTAAGTGCTCACATTAATGTCAAAGTGGGGCTGTAGCCTCCCTGTGAGTCAAGGGTGGACACTCCACTGAGTCCCACTGTGGGCTCCTGCGGTTCACAGACAAATAGAATCACAGAATCATAGAACAGTTAGGGCTGGAAAGGACCTTTAGATCACCTCGTTCCAACCCCCCTGCATGGGCAAGGACTTCTTCAATTTTGCCATGAAAGAACAAGTGACAACAGTAAGTGGACTGCGTAAGTTATCTGGAAGCATGACACTAAATCTTTTAAAATAGCACCTTTTAAATTATTCCACATAGCTGTACACAGTGGAAGAAAGTTAATACACCTTTTAAAACACAGTGTTAAAGGCTTAATTTGCCAGCATTCAGCTCTCGAAATTTCCCGATCCCAAGAATAACACCAAACTGTGGTATAGAGAAAGAGAAAAGACCTGGCAGTGGGAAAAACTCTGTACTGATATTTGACTTGGATAGCTCCAATATTTATCTCAGTGAGTTCCCATCTTGGGTGTACAGATGGACCTCACAACTATTTTAGTTTTCAGTAACTACAACAGAAGTTTCAATCTATAGGAAAGCATGATACTGATACAGGTTTGCACTGAATATCTCTTCAATAAATATTATGCATAAGGATTTCACAATGTATTTTCTACTACAGCACTGAATAAACCCCTCAAAAGGATTTAAGACTGTATAAAAGAAAAAGTCCTCTCTCAAGTATAAAGACTTAAAAGACCCACAGCAACCAAGAGAAATCTCAGCAGCGTCTAAGCCATAGGAACAACCTGGATTACCTCCCATGCTCATCCTCCAATTAACTTGGGATTTTCAACAGTGAAAATTAAGTGCTTTGATCTAAACAGCAGTAACAAACAAATACTCGCTATTAAGTTTCTTCTTTCCCAAAAGCAACCATTAATATTTAATTGCCTGTTTTCACTTTTCAAAGCTGCTCCTTCATACTTAACACACACTCAGGTAATTTAAGTTCTAACCCACAATATTCTACCTCATTCTAAGGCTCAGTGAAGATACTGACATGCAGCTTTGCTTTGAAGTACCCTGGCCCCGCATTCCCGCATGGAAATGACTGTTTTCACAAGTGATACTACGTAGGAGAGCTAAAATGAGTTTCTCCTTACAAACTACACTACAAAGGCAGCAGAGCTACGAGCCCTGGCAAAGTCAATCACCGCGTAGGAAAAAGTGAAACAAATCAGCGACAAGGCTGCCTACACGCCTGCTAGCTTTAGAAATAAACTTGCAGTTGATTTTATGAGCCTTACCTGACACAGAGACTGTGTGTGACCTTACTCCTTGCTTCTCATTGTTGGCCAGCCTGTAAAAGAGAGGTTGGAAGCGCTGAATGCTGTACATTCTTCCCGGTCACATACACTGGGAATTCCTCCTAACAGGGCAACTACTGTAATTAGCAGGGCCAGTCCATTCCCCACAGTGACAGCTTTGGAGGGGGAGAAGTCAGAAAGGAATCTACCATTTCAAACCCATCTGGGGGAGGGAGAGCAGAGAGAACGCGTTCCATTCCCATCAGCACATCGATGCTCAGCAACAGAGCAGACAGAAAGGAGTAACCAAACCCCAAGTTTAACAAGCTTTCAAGATGATGCTGTGCACTTCTAAACATGGTCAATGTGTGTAAACTGATGGTGCTTCGACTTTCTGTATCATCTATTGGAAATAGAGTATGAATTGAGGTTTTGTCTCCAACATGACTTCTCCTGCACAATTTAAAACCAATTTAGGTGTCAAGCACATGAAACCAGTAGCATTTAAATGTAATTAGGGATAATTGTTCACTAGCATCAGAAATTCCCATGAATTCTTCTATTTCTTTTCCACATAAACACAATTTTAACTGTATGAGAGTACTGCATTTCATGCTTTCAGAAATCTGGAATTTCAGCTGGCAAAGGCACATCCTTCCAGATGCAAGATGCTGGTGCCTACTAGTTTTATGTATCTGCAAAGAACCCACTCCTCTGTTGCCAGATGAAGAGCACATGCAGTGCCCTTGTTTAAACAGACTCAAACATACAAATTCAGTTTTGATAAACCGTCCCAAACCCAGGATTTCTTTTGAATCCTATTTTATCCCAGAAAAACCCTATAAATAAAAAAGATAAACTTTATGAAGTTAGAAAGTTACTGTGTTCCTCAGTTGTACTGATTTCAATAAAACCTATTTTTTCTCTTCCATTTGAGTGCACCTTACCAATTTTACTGCTTCCAACCTCAACTTTATTTCCTTTTCCTGCCTTCATTTTAACTCCTCTCTTTCTGCATCATGAGAAAGTCACCTGGCTAGCAAGGACTGCAGCAGGGCCAGTGCAGGAAGAGCAACCACTAGCACCCGAAGTGGCTGGTTTCTTGCAGATTCAGGAACAAATTGGGTCCCATACTCCATCCAAATGGTAAAATAATAACGCTGGACTCCTTCCAGGAATCAAGGAAGAAACAGAATGAGGTGGTTTGGGCAAAGCAGGCACAATCCATGCGTCCCAAAAGGAAGAGAGAAGACACTATGAACTGCTAAATTTCATTTGGCCTTTTAGCAGTTATCTCCTGCTACTGGATACTGCTGATGCTGCCTGATGTGGGTCAAGGAGGACAATCTGATGAGACGTGACTTTAAACCAGGCCTGAGTGTCGCTATTGAGAAAGCAGATAGATTGAAAACAAGCAGAAAAATCCCAAGTGGCTTGGTTAAAGGACTGAAGTTTAGCAGGCCACAATAAGGAACTGCCCATGGAAAGGGGAGACACCTATCCCAGCTTACTAGGTAGGATGGAAACCTATCCACTGGCACCAGGAGTGTGAAGAATCGGGAGGAATCAATGGGCTTGCCTACCACTGCTTTATGGACTACCACCTCCAACTACATAAGAAGTATTCTTAGTTCAAACAGAGCTTAAATTAGAAATCTTTTCTTATTCACCTGGGAAGGAGAAGAATGTGTAGGTATCTTAGCATACTGTACATACATCTAATATATAGCATATATAGATCTAATAATAAGAATTATTAGATGCAGACAGCATCTCCAGCGTACCTTGGGTATAGCATCACCATAAAACTAGCCAGAGGAAAAAATGCAACGTCAGCATTTTCTACAAATCCACAATTAGTACTGGAGAAGAGTTTTCTACATTACTATATTTAAAACAAGAGATTAACCAGTGTTTGCTGTGTGAATGGCATTCTTCACCACACTGAAGCCTGAGATCCAAACTTCAGCTGGCCCCAGTATGGAAGCTTTATTAACAAAAGGCGGCATGGCAGAATTCTGATACAAAGAAAAATACTTTCTATGTTTCACATAAGCAGAAAAAGGGACAAATAAGAAAAACGAGAGCATGGACCGACTGAGACTGAAACCACAACTCAAAGCTGTTCAGCATCACTCCTATAATTAAATTTACTCATGGACATAAACTAAGTCGCCTGAATCCCAGTCAAGTGTTTCCAAATTCCTTCTTTGGCTACTGTCAAACATGATGGATGCATTATGTACTTCTCCCCACAGATTTCATTTCTGGTATCTTTAAAAGTTGAGTACTGCTGTCAGTCATTTATGCCCCATGGTCCCAAATCACCACCTGCTATTTGTCCTAGAGCCCAAAAGCAACAATAAAAACAAAGCATGTATAAAAAAACCACCTAAAGAGTCATTTAAGCAAAACTGTGTTTAAAAATGTTTTGTTCTTAAATATATAAGAAAAGAAAGCACAACACTTACTTTGGTATTGATGGCAAAGCTCTTTCACCTTCTGTGTAAACGAGAAGAAAACAGAATTAAGACTTTTTCAGGCTTCCAAATAAGCTCTCTCAATGCGCAATATAACACATGCATGCCTGAAACAGCCATCTTTCAGAGCAACCTCTATCGATCCAAAAGACTGTTCTACACATTTATTAAGAGCAGCGTCTCAACACAACTCTGGAGCAGTGACAGAGACCTTTCAGCAAACTCTTATCCGAGAGAACAAACTAGAATATGTAAGTTCTTATTCATTCTTAACACCTAACTCCAATAAATCACCTGCAGAAGGTACAACAGTATCTCATCTCTAGAAATGCTTCTATCTCCAAGATGTGCTAAGTCCCAGCATATAAATAAAACAACAAAACTTCCAAGTAAGACAACTGAAATAAATCATTAAAACACATAACTTATCATATGGGTTGAGATTAGATGATAGCAATGCTGAGCAGCCAGAGAGGATACTTAGCTTTCTGCAACCTATTTTCACATTTTTGCCAGTCTTTCTATGATAACGGTACTGCGTATAACAGCTTGGATGTACATATTCAAGGGGGTTTTTACCCTATTGGATTTGAGGGGACACTTGCAAGCCATGTGGGGAAGTACGATGGGGAAGCCACTAATCCTTCAGTAAAACACCAGTGACTGACAGTAGATGGAAGTATGCAGGAAAGAAGAGGAGATAAGCAATTAAAATGGGTTTCACCCTCTAAATCACTGTAGCACTGAAAAAGAGACCTGAGAGAACATGAAAAAGAACACTTTCAGGAAACGGCGATGCAGGCTTCTCACAAAATCATGTCAATTTTAGTTAATTTATACCTTATGCTAAAATTTCTGAGTTTTCCAGACATTATAGAAGTGAACTATAGTCCTGCCTTTGTGTATTATGGGACTGAGTAGAGAAATGCCCGACACCCACAAGACACGCTCAACGGGCCAAACTACAGTGTTACACCGCAACTCCTTTGCTGCCTAAAGGTAGAACAACATTGCTTGGCTCTTCAACCTAGGTCTGTTTTGACCTGTCTGATGGGGGGCGTTGAAAAGGAAGATGCAGTAAAGAAGAGAAACAAGTAGCTGTTATTTGGAAGATGACATAGAACACCTCAGCAAAGTGACTAGAGAAAGCACCTGACACTGGAGGGCAGAGCAAGGACAGCAAGATTATACAAGAAGCAAGAAGTAGGAGATAAAGGTAGTGCTGCATGTTAAGGTAAAAGATACCCTTTGGGGCAGCAAATGAAAGACAAAGATCCTTAGAAGTAGTGTGGAGTGACGAGGATGAGGTTAAAGGCATGAAGGTGACAGCTTAGCAATACAAGGATGAGGGATAGGTACCCAGAAAAAAGACTGTAATGGACACTACAGGATTCACACTGTATGGAACTGGACAAAAAGGGAAGAGTCCTACCCGGTACCATGCAGGCCTCCCTTGGGTTGTGAAGAACACTCAAAAGAGCCTTAAATCCCACCTGTTAAAGAATCACAAACTGGTTTGAGTTGGAAGGGACCTTAAAGCTCATCCAGTTCCAACCCCTGCCACGGGCAGGGACACCTTCCACCAGAGCAGGGTGCTCCAAGCAACCTGGCCTTGAACACTGCCAGGGATGGGGCAGCCACAGCATCTCTGGGCACCCTCTGCCAGCGCCTCAGCACCCTCACAGGGAAGAGCTTCTGCCCAACCCTAACTATTCTATGATTCTAATCACTAACCAATCATTCCCCATGGAATTTGGCAAAGGACAGTGAAAAGAAGATGATGGGATATAATGGGGGTTTAGTTGGACCCATGCATGCAGCCTGTTTTTCCTCGTCACGGTTTGGAACCGGATGAGGTTTAAGGTCCCTCCCAACCCAGGCCATTCTGTAACAATGATGATCATTCTGCTCTTATTAGTATCAGAGCAACACACTGTCATGCACTGAACAGAACTGGGTCCTTCTCTGGGTTGATGGGGGTAAGAGAGGTGGACCATACATGCTCAGCCCTAAGCACCTGGCACTGGTTGCAAGGCATGATCTGATGTATGCAATGACTGGTTACATGGACAACATCCCCTTTTGGCTGCTGGAGACATGCACCACGTGGAGGGCAGACACGGACGGGGGAACACTCTTCATTAGGGACTGTAGTGATAGGACAAGGGGCAACGGGTTCAAACTTAAACGGGGGAACTTTAGACTGGATATAAGAGCAAGCTCTTTACTGTAAGGGTGGCGAGGCACTGGAATGGGTTGCCCAGGGAAGTTGTGAATGCTCCATCCCTGGTGGTGTTCAAGGCCAGGTTGGACAGAGCCTTGAGTGAGATGGCTTAGTGGAAGGTGCCCTTGCCCATGGCAGGGGGGCTGGAACTGGATGGTCTTAAGGTCCTTTCCAACCCAAACTATTCCATGATTCTATGATTCTAATTCCATCCTCATGGAATTGCTGCTGAAATGGCAGATCAAAGCTGGTATTACAGACGCCTACATGGTTTCTGGGAACAAACTGCTCACTTTGGGCAGTGTTTCCAAGTTGATGCTCATCGTGTGTCTATTTGGGATATAAGTTTACATCTTATATCCCAAACAGACTATGAGATATTCATTAGTACCCTTGTAGGTCTGAAGTCAAAATTTGTTACTAACAGCATCAGAATAAAAGCATCTGTTGTTTTTCACAGGTTGAAACCCACAACATTTTGCCCAGTTCTATTTTCAGTTAAAAACATGGGATATGCTTGATGGTGCTGGGATGTCTGTGCCCAAACGTTGTGGGGCTGCAGGGCAGCCCCAGCACAGGACCCAACTGAACCCCTCAGCCAAACAGGGGGCACTGGGGGAAAACAGTGCCAGGCAGGGCCAAAGGCGGCGCAGGCAGAGGAGGAGGAAGCTGAGGAGGGCGCAGCAGCAGCGGGACCCCGAGGGGGGAGGAGGAGGATCAGGAGGTGCTGCAGGCCCGGAGCAGGGACCTCTCATCCCAGCAGACCCCACAGGAGCAGGGGGAGGGGTGAGGAGGGAGCAGCGGCCGAGAGAGGATGTGCTGGGCTGAGTGCGATCCCATCCGCACCCCTGTGCCTTGGGGAGAGGGGTCAGGAGCGGAGTGGTGAAGGTGGGCATGGGAGGGGAGAGAAACAGGGGAAGATGCTGCTCAAACATTGCTTCTCACAACCCAAATACACTTCAATCAGTAATAAAGTCATTTATCTCCAGCCAAATCTGGTTTGCCCCTGACAGTAACTGGCAAATGATCTCTCTGCCTTTATCTCAACCCATGAGTTTTCTCACCCTGTTTTTGCCCCCTGCCCTGCTGAGGAGGGGCAGTGAGCAAGCGGCTGAGGTTGCTGCTAGCCAGGGCTAACCCCATGGTTCTGGTGCCCAACATGGAGCTTCAGGAGTTCAAGGCAGCAACAGAAAGAGGTATTGGCCAGAAAGGCTGATGAGAGTACCAGAGATGTGGGGAGCTTGGATGCTGGTGTTGAGAATGCGCTGTTCTAAGTGATGATGGGACAAGGAGAGTTTGACTGTGTATATACCGTTCTGTTTCTCTTTTGGGTTTTGTGAGGATGAGAGGGCTGTCAAGCACGGGAACAGGCTGCCCAGAGAAGTGGTGGAGTCACCATCCCTGGAGGTATTTGGAAGAGGTGTGGATGTGGCACCCAGGGACCTGGTTTAGTGGCGGACTTGGCAGTGTTTGCTTAACTCTAGGACTCAAGGATCTTAAAGGTCTTTTCCACCTCAAATGACTCTACGATGATACTTTAGATTTTGATGTTGGGAACTTTGTGGATGTAAGTCATAAAGAATGTGGGATGAACGCGTGTTTTAATGATACAAGGGGGGAATGGTGTGGAGGCAGCTGTGACAGGCACAGGGCAGCCCCATCTCTCTTCCCACCCAGCTCCCAAAACCTTGATCAGGCACTGGACCTCCCACTGCTCCTATAATCACAGCTCCAGATCCCAGATTTAAAGGGGATGTTTCAATGTAAAGGTGAGTTCTCCGTAAAGGAATTACAATCAGACAACTATTTCAGTTGCCCAGGTGTTTCCCTCCCCCCTCCCCTGAGCCTTTTTAGCCTTTTATAAGACTTTTGACAATGCTGCATTACCTATAAAACTTGTTTCAAGTGATTAATGGTTACAAAATTCAGCCACTAGAATTAAGACCACAGAAAAGCTGCTGAGTGCACAGTGCCATCAGTAAAGAGGCATTTAATATCTCTTTCAACTTTAATCAGTTGCTTCAGTTGTGCTCTTTGCCTGTAAAGAGTTAAGTGAACAAGTCCAGAGGAGGCCACGAGGATGATCAGGGACTGGAGCACCTCCCGTATGAAGATAGGATGAGAAAGTTGG
>JAOEHY010002498.1:6901-24461 GCA_025447955.1 Psilopsiagon aurifrons | reverse complement strand
TAAAAATTTTCAAGAGATCCAATGATTTTGATTGTTAATAAAAAATTGAAAAACTTGCCTTTTACAGCTCCAAAGGATGAAAACACCTGCAATGAAAAAGAGAAATTAAATTGAACTTTTAAATGTTTTTTTTCTGAACTTGGGAATTTTTTCTATGGAACAACACTGTTAAAAGGATAATCTTCCTAAACTATTTTTTGTCTCCATTCTTAAGTACAGTGAAGCCTTACACAGAAAAACTTACATGAAAATTAGGAATTGGATAAATAAAAGAATATAGTCCACAACATAAGTTATTAGTAGAATTAGACAACCTTGCCCTTAACAAAGTTTAAGGATTTAAATTAATTTTGGATATCATATACTAGATATATTAAAAGTCCGGAGTTATCTATTGATAATACCCAAACAGAAAGGAAAAAAAGAAAAAAAAAAATGTTTTCCTCCTCCTATACAAATAATGTGGAAAAGGTAAAATAATTTCATGGCATGATAGAATATGGTACTGAAAAAGCATTAAAAATAATTGGAAGCCTTTCTAGATGTTTTGTGAAACTGTTTAAACTTCAAAGACTTTAGTAAAAGCAGGAAGACTTACATTTTATACCTCTTGATTTTGCAGCAAAGAAAAGAAAGCATCAGCAGTTACACAGTAATGATAAGGCTGGTAAGGGAACGCTGTGATTTCAGTGACACTATGAATAGACATTTTCTAAGTGAGATTTGTTTGTACCTTAAAAAATAGATACATCCATACAAGGTTACTATCAGATGTTCAGATCACATTTATAAGAGCTGCATCTGAGTCATGTTAAATGATCATTGCATCTAAAGTCATACTGAAAGTACAGAATCAGTTTGTTATGACTAAGGTCATATTTGTTACTTTAAAGTAAAATAATATAGAAAAGGAAACACAGTATACACACACCCCTCCTCCCCCCCCAAAAAAAACAACAACAAAAAACCAAACCAAAACAAACCCACAAGAAAACAAAAAAGGCTGGCATGTAGATTCCAAATCTTGTGTTAAGTTGAGCCATAAATAAAGTACAGCAGTTGTACTTTAAAGTCAGTCAAATTAGGTCAAAGGATAAAAAAAAACCTAGGTCAAATAGACTTCATAGTTCTGGCATAGATCTAAATGAGGCAGTCATGTTTCTTTCTATATACCTCTGCTGGAAATACTGATTATGTCCCAAAGCTGCTTTTGAATATGTCTATTTCCATTCTCAAGAAATCTTGCCTTGGATTTGAGAAACAGTATTTCTGATGAGTAAACTGTTTCTGGGTCTTTATGAATGGTGTCACATAACACAAGAGAAAGCAGAGCAGCCTGCTGTGATCTGCCTAAGAGCCTGCTGTGCCATGTGATCTCATGAGGAGGGATCTCTCTTTTCCCTTCTCTGATTTGACAGCATAGACATAGGGAGGGGCTGCTGTTAAACTTGTTTCAATAACCCTTGCCCACCCTGTCTAGCCATATCTTTGGTTTGCTGATTTGAAGTTGTCGCTGTTGAGACCGCCAAAAATCACACATACACATATTTTCAGTGACTTCTATATTGGGAACAGGTCTAAGGACAACCACAGATACTAGTGAGTCTGCCTTTGTATTACCTTTCACTATACAGCCTGGGAGGGTGGTATGACTCGTAACATGTACAACATCTTAGTGATGTCTCCATTTTTATATTGTTAGCCATACTAATTTCATGATCCCAAATAACTTTTAATTGGACATTTGTCTCAAAACTACTTTGTCTAATCGATGTACCAACCAGGCTATGTAACAGAGTCAGTAACAATATTAACCAGGCCAGGAAAACATTGAAATACCATTGCTATTGCGTTAAGCTAAACTACTTGGGGTGATCCTTCTTGAGATTCTACTCAGTGCTGCCAGTGAATGTTTTCTTTTCATACAATAACAGCTTTTCCAGTTTTCCCTGAACCATCTGTAAACACCATTGGCTCTTCCACTGGATGGCTCTCTGATAACAGGGGAGGCCATCTTTCACATGAAGGTCTGCCATGGCATGTACCTCCACCGCTCAATGCCTGCTGGGATGCAGTCAACAGTGGAGCTAAAGGTTCCTCTTCATGGCAAATACAGAGGCCAACCCAGTCTTGCCCTTGACTGTGGTAGGAGGCATTTGGCCAACCTCAGTCCTTGCACCTCATTGTCAGTACAGAGTTTCACCTGCTTCATTCAGTAACAAATCGCTACTATGACAAAGCACATACAGATTTACATTAGCAGTACGTATACTACAGGGTGCAGCAGCATGCTGAAGATGATAGTGGCAGTGAGGTACCAGTTAAGGAATTTTTCTACCAGTGGAGTTCTCTCACCCTCTTAATTTGTTCCATTGCCTGCTTTATAACACTGTAATTGTATCTTTCTAGCTTTTGCCTTAGCATTTTCTAGCAGCTGCTGCAAATTTGCATGCTCTAATGTCTGTTTTACAAGTGACAAATCCACACAATACAAGTTGTAGTTTCTTGTTAGCAACTGGCTAGTAAATGCAGGTGGTTTTATACACAAAATCACAGGCTCTAATAATAGCTACTTTTCAAGCACACATATTCAAGCTCTTACTTTTCAGTTGCCCCCAAGTGATGCTTTGCAATCATTCATTTTTCTCTTCCTTTATCTCCTTCTGCTCAGGGTATTCACGGTCAGCTCTTATAGCTGAGGCATTGGGATCTTCCACTTGTCTGCCCAGCTCATGGCAAGGCTTGACAAACTTTGCAGGCAGCTGCCACAGACCTGTCGGTAGGAGGACACAAACACACCCCTCCTCCCAGCTTGTCAGTTCTTGAGAAAAAGATACGTTTAAGTGATTCCTTAAAGCAGAGGCATTCTGATAAAAAAGGAAGTTGAAGCAGCTGCAGAAGCAAACTGCATGGTGTTCTCAGTCAAGGAGTTTGCTGTGCCATTACCCATTTTTTTTCTCTTCTTCTTTCTCTGCCACTCTGATGCTGCTTGGGTGGCGGCTGGTAAAGCTTGTGGTTGCACTACCTCTCGCTTTTTCAGTTAGCAGATCTTGTTTCAACCAATCTATCTGTTTCTCCAAGTCTTCAATTCACCCCCAGGTTACTTTAAACACACTGAGCAGGACTCCTCCCCTGCGCCCAGTGGGTTGCAGGCCTCTTTAGGCTTTGTTTGTGGTGTCTCTACAAACTGCTCCAATGCTTCAATAGATCGTAAGGTTGGTTTTTTTGTTGTTTGTTTTTGTTTGTTTTTTCATTTTATTTTTCTTTTTTTCCCCAAAGTCCCTCACCCCTCTTTGCGTGGCTCCAAATGCTATCCTGTGAGGCAGCAGCCATAAATGCTTGCCTGCTCAGCAGCAGCTACAGCTACCTGTCTGCCAAGCAGCAGGCATAAATACATAAATACCTGCTGGCAACTGCACTTTTGCATTAGCCCTGTCTTGCCTGAAATATTAATCTGCTATCCATTAAAAACTTTTACGTGAACCCAATAACAAAAAATACACAGAACACCATCTGCCTTCAACACACACAACTACAACATTTAAAACACAAAATCCAGATAAACATTACGGCCCCACGTACAGAACGTGGTGCAACAACCCTGTGAAGCTCATTAAAAAACCAGCTCCAGGCAGGATCATCTCAGTGCAAGGTGGCAGGCTCAATCCCAACAGGCTTCCCCGCAGAGGCTCTGCCTCCCCCACATCGCATGAGGCTTGGGCTTTCCTACTAATCAAAATGCACACTCATTCCGAGGCAGGTGCCCGAGCTTTGATAGTTAGGGGGTGACAACAGCTCTGCTTTGTCTTGCTGCTCTTTAAATGATTTTACAGTCTGAAAGAGCAGCCGCCACGTTTTCAGCAATATCTGAGCTTGTTTCTTACTCCACAATAGCATTTTTCGGGGGAGTAGTTCGTCTACATTCACACCCCCCACCCCCCTTTGTAACATCATTGTCTACATGGTCAATCCGGCCGATCCCTCTTTACCTAAAGAGGCTCCATGTCCTCAGCGGCTCACCTATCCAGGTGTCTTAAATCAGGCCGGCCACACAGAACCCCACTGCTCCCAATGCTACCCTGGGCTCCGTCTCCACAGCACTCCTCCGCCCTTCTTTATTCTTCTTTCTGAAGTTTAGGTTCCAGTCCGACCACTCCTTGGGCGGTCACATCGGGGTCACCAGATGTCGCTGCTGAGACGGCCAAAAAAACAGACGTATTTTCGTTGACTTATTAGGAAGAAAAAAATAGAAAGGCAGGTGCTTTATTACTACAAACCACTACTTATATACTTTTCCCAGCACACACGTGTCTTTTTAGCCATTGGTTAATATTAATTATCAACGGCACATTGTTGGATGACCCTATACCCCATTACTAAAGTACATTGCTTTGCCAAGTTCTTCCTTTGTTACTAGTTACTCCCCTTATTTTACTCGCTCCTCCAGATGCCTTCTACCTTCCCACTTGGATGCCTTCGCTGCCTCATTTCTCATGGATAGACTTTAGCATCTTTGAGTCTGAGTTCTAACTTCATGTCTTCAGTCAGGGAATCCAGGGGCCCACTGTAGCCCTCCACCACATGAAGTCAGTCTGATCGTTAGCATAATCTTTGCTTTTTAAGATGTGCATTACTTTAATGCAGCTATTCAGTGCAGCCTTGAGCTGTATTACCTTTTCAGTAGTAATTTAACTCTCAAAAAGATACTTAAGGAAGCCTCATTTTATCCTCAGCTATGGCGCTGAAATCAGAAGTGAATGTGGCTGTGTTCAAAGCTCTTCTAAGATAAGTTTATTTTTGTAGCTATTCTTTTCACTTGTATTACCTTCTCTTACAATGGCTTTGAATGGAACTTATGTTTCTTTTCATCAGTTCACTGGTAATACAAGGTTATAGGCAATTCTTGCTGTATTTGGTAATATGACAATTATATTCCTTTTAAAAATTAAATCTTAATTACTGTCTATTTTTGTGGCATTCTTCAGCAGTCGTTCTGAAGGTCCCCAGGAGTACTGGACTTAACTAGAAATTCGACATTCTGCTTAGACTCAAGACTGCTGTTAACATAAACCAAGCACTAAGTTATTATGTGTTCTTCATGTCTTGGCTACCATGGAATTTAGAAAAGCTAGCTCTAAGTGGCTTGAGGCTGTTTTTTTTCACCTCTGCCAAGACACAGGAGACAGTGAAAGCTTCCTAGCTACTTCACCTCTTTACTGGTATGAAAAAAAAATGTGTCTTTGCATGTCTGTGCTGTTACACGAATGGATTTTTCCCTCTGTCTTCCATATTTTTTTCCTGTGTCTGTGATGGTAATTTTTGATACTATGAGGGTTTTGGTTATTGCAAACCAAATCTGCAGTACAGTCTGAGTGAAAACAATTGAACGCCCACTTTAAACCTAAACAGATTACTGCGACTACAGTTTGATCTAGCTGGTACACTGATACTACTTTTGCTACAGCAGATAATTTTGCATATACGTATGTTACATCTAAACCTTTCTGATTCTGGCTGAATTGGGGAAACTTTGGCTACAGAGCTATTGATAGTACATGCATAGACATAGTTCAGTGTTCACAGTGCAATGTGCTGTTACCTGCAGGGCTAAATTTTCTGGGAAGTGTTACCTACACTCCTGCATAGTTCACCCTGGAAACATTTGTTGGTTGCTCTTCCTACTTCGAACATGGCAGGTAGAGGTGAAAGTTCCAAAGCAGTGCATAATCTGAAGTGTGGTTTCTGTTAGAATAATATCCACCCTGGAAATCCTTCAGAAGAAACAGAACCATCCCTGATTTTTGCTCATTTATTTATTTTCCAGACAGCATTTTAGAGGAATGTGGGGATTCTCAACTTTTCTTAGTCCCCTACTTTAACCTTCTCTCTCTGGTTCATTGTTTTTTGGCAACTTTTAGCATGTGCAAAGATACAACAGATATAGCTTGTACATCATGTGAGAGTACAGAGCAATCACTTGCTGGCTACCACAAACAGCATATTGCTAAGATTAACAAAATATTATGCTCATCTATATAGTATGTTCCTCAGTTAATTGCATAGGGACAAGCTAACTATTGCTGCATTTTGCGCAGGGACAACCCTCAATGTTGCTGAATTGCTGACTTGTAATTGATCTCCTGTGTTAGGGAGGGAGGGCTGGATAGGATTTTGGTGTCAGTATTTTTTTTCTTATATCCCTGAGAAACTAACTCTCTCCATTCCACCAAACTATGCTTTTGTCACTTCTTCACACCTTAGCAACAATTTTCTTGGCAAGGTCACACAGCTGCTTTCAAAAAACTAGTCCTTGAATCACAGACAGCTGAGTAGGGTTGCATATGGGGCTATTTCATATTGAACTGAGTTGGTTCTTCGGCTGAATAGCAGTCATGAGTATCCAAACTACTGCAATGATTCAGGGGTGTTTAATGTTCTCTGTGATGTCCTAGCATCACCACCTGGCTTATGGCTATCACTTGATATGAGTGCCGCCCCCTGTGTATTCTATGGCACATCTGACTGCTCTCTGTAGAGTATTTGAATGCTAAGGGCCTCTCAAATATCTCTGGACTTTACTGAGAGCTTGAACACTTCATTCATAGTTAGACACCTGCACTTAGACTCTTACATAGAAGTGTCTAGAATCTGCAGCTGAACCCCACCCTAAATTTTTTCCAACCCTTTAGATGATTCCTATTCTCAGTTACAGAATTATACTGTACGGATATTCTAGCTTATGGATATTATACTGTATGGATATTATATTATATAATAAATGTTAGTTTAAATAATATCCTGTGAGATTTTTTGTGCAATAGATATATATGAATGACTATAAGAAATTTAGGTGGAGTTGTTTGGTTTTTTTCTGTCAACAGCATAGAGTTTTGCTAAAAACTTTTGGTACTGCAGCACAGCATGCCTATGCTGCTGATTTCATGAAAAATGGGACATCTCCTAATAACTCCTTCCTCTGTTCTGTAGCTAATAGCAAATGGAAATACCTATACTCCTTGATTCAGCAGTAGCCATGAGCAACAGGCACCTTTAAATTAAACAGAGACTCATTAATGTGTCATTAATTATCACTATTTAAGATACACTGTAGTTTCTTCAAATACATTTAGTTTACGTTAGTACAAACTTGCAGACGACTGTCTGATAGCAAGCTCTGTGGAACAATGATTGATTCTTGTTCATGTTCCTAATTCTCAATGTAGTTGCTATATCACAAGAAATATTCTACAAATGTTCCTTCAGATCATTCTGAATGAAATGGCATTAAAAAAAATCTTTACATCTTTTCTAACATAAATTTAGACAAACTTTCTTGTTTATTATAGAATTAAAACATGGCTCTGAGAAGTTTACTCTTCAGATAATAATTATTTTCAATTGCAATTTCAATGTTTGAAAATGAAAATTTAGAGTTTAAGCAGACTCTGCTAACAGCTCTTCAAATCTAGACAATAATACAAATTCTGAAGACAGATGTGGGACAAGATCAAGGATATTAGTTCAGAGAAAATCTTCACCTAACTAATACAAAGTAGGAATCTTACTTGATAGGGCTTTTTTTTTTTTCTTTTTTCTATTTTTTTTAGAAGACTGTAGTGGAAACACTAATGTTAAGCATAGATACATGCTATTAGTGTAACTGGTCCCAAAAGAGTTTATTAAGCCTCATAGGGCTTTTTTAGGTCTCCTTACTCAAACTTTGAAGTAGTCATTACATTCTGAAGTAATTTCAACTTTTCCAAAATTCTGCCAAAAGGTTTATTTATTTGAATGTTATAAAAATTACTGTCAATTTGCTTATACTGTGAGAGGATACCACATCCCTTAAATATTTTTGTTTTCTTGAAGTATGAAATGCTGTGGCAGTTTCTGCAGACTGGCTAAAAAAGTCTGAAGCTGAAGGATAACACTCACTACAAGGAACATTTTCAGCCTGCAAAAAACCTGTCCCTGTTTGTTTCCCTGTCAAGTGTATGAGCTGCAAAAAACTATCTTTTGTCTGCTCAGTCATGTAAAAGAAAGTGACAACTGCACCATTTTACAGCTCATGACAGTGTCTGAATCAAGTCAGCAAGGAAGAAAATACTGAGGAATAAAATCCCTCACAATGCCTACTTCATTAAAGAGAAATAAGAACAAACAACAAAACATCTCTACAGTAACAACAAACACATGAAAATAGCAACAGAACAAAATACAAATAAGGAAGGCAAGCCAGAAAAGGATAATGAAAAAGTTTCACTAGGTGATATATGTACTTAGAAAAACATAAAAGAAACTAGAAAAAGATATGTTGCTGGAAACTATGGAAAAGTTTGGAAAAATTAAGCTCAGTGGAAGTTTAGACTAAGAGCTAGAGAGAGAGGGAAGTTGGGACAGATTCTAAAGTAATGTAGTCTTTAGATGGGAAAAAAATAGGTAATTACAACAGCATTCACATATATTTCATCATTCCTGATGTCAGCTCCTCTGGCTAAGGATTATCTTTGTTTAAATAACATTTTGCGTGTTGCATCAAAATCTTATTCTCAAAGCAGTTTCTTTCATTCCTATGCATTTGCAGAACTCCTTGAAATATTTTATCCAAAAAGCCAGGAAACAGTCAGTATCATCAGCATCAATAGAGGTATTCACTTTGAAAGGCTTTGAGCCCCTCATAAAGAAAAATCCCTGTGTTGGCACACAGGTGCTTAGACAATAAAGAATGGGGGAAAAAAAAAAAAAAAAATAAAAAAATAAAAAGCCATTTAAAGATAGTTCCCTGAAGGAGGCTTCTGAAAAACAGATTTCTGATACTGAAGCAATAGCAGCAATCCAATCTCTGATCCTTTCCACCTCCCCACCCCCCAAAAAAAATCTTTTGCACAATGTGACCTCTGCTGATATTTTATACAAAGAGTTGCATCCTGCATTAGATTTCCAAATTAGTTCTAGAAAACTGGTTCATTTAATTTATTATGCCTATCAGTAACAAGCTTTATAGTCCTGGCATATCTAGCCTTTTAGATAAGTCAAAGGATTTGAAGCTAATCTGAAAATGTATAAAATACAGTGATTAAAGGGATAGGGTAATAGGTCACATGAGGAAATGTTCTTCTGCTTACTAAGTTAGTAAAGTTACAAAATGATCTTTAAAAGCACTCTTGTCATCTTATCTGTCAGAAAGCCTGTGCTTATGAATTCACCCAAAATTCTGCTCTGTTGCAGAATAACATCTATCTTCAGATGCATCAAAAGAAGAGAAACACCAGGGAGTCTGGTTACTGTTTATTAATAAAGATTATGGAAATGATTGCATGTGTTTTGCTGAGAATGTTAATATCTTTGCAAAAGGAAAATATAATGAATCTAGATGCACAAACAAGCTTATCTTCTTCCCTGAATATAGAGTGCTGTTTTGCTTTGTTAATGCCCTAATGAGAACCAACATTTATTTTGTAAATAATGCCCTCCAAATAAAAAAAAAAAAAAAAAAGGGTTCGCATTCCAGCTATATTCAGAAACACAAAAGTTAAGATGGTCTTCTGGGAGAAGGTAAATGTATTTGAGTTTCTCGGTATTGTGTAGTATTTGAAATATGCTCCCCGTATTTGCTTGCATAAGAAATTCTCTAAAGGAAAAAAAAAAAAAGCTTAATTTTTGCTAATAGCAAGTCCTTAGGATTTTTATTAAATAAAAACTTGGAAAAGGTAGAAGAGAAGAGCATTTTTAATGTGTTGTTTAATAACAAATTGTTTCTAGCAAACAAGTAGAACCCTGCAATTTATAGAAGTGTGATTTTTGGTTTTATGCATTATCATAAAATCATTATTCTTGTTTCTGACAAACAAAATTAATTACCAGGATTCATATACTGACACCAACTAGAATAGGAAATTTATTTTAAAATCATAAAATTGTATGTCCTATAGTTCATCCTGTTAAAAAAAAAATAAAAAAAGAAGAAAAAGAAAAAAAACCACCATCAAAACAAACCCAAAACCAATTAGTACATAAGTAACAACAAGCTTGAGTGAGATTTTGCTTTAAAGCTCAATTAAGAGGTACAGACTTGGAAGAGAGAAAACAGTGCACGTTGTAAACAAACAAACAAAAAATCTGTCTTTTATATGGTGAAAGATATGTTCCTTCATTATTTAATGTGGAAAAAGGAGATATATGAAAGAATGACATTACTGCTAATTAAATATTATGAATTTTTGGTGCATATTCTTTCCCTAGACTCAAGAAATAAAAATAAACCCAATACAAGTTAGAAAGAAATGTATTGTTATTCTAGTACTATCTGCCCCTTTCTGTTCAGAAACAATGGCTATGTTGAACATAAGATTGTAAGTGAGCATGATTTAAATTAAAACTATGTTCTAGGGTGTGAAATACTTAGATTACAGTAAGCTTCTGTTAGATTTTCATGTCTCTTTTGTGGATTCTGAGTGGAAGCCAAGAAATGTGCCACTCACAATACAGCCAGGAAAGGGAGCATGGAGGGCTCATTCCAAGATGATCAATCTGTAATGAATTTCAGAGACTGCCATGAGCATCCTCCTTATTATGAAATGGGAAGGAGGAGGCAAGACAGGCAGACCAACAAACTGAAAGGAATTTGTTACTAGCTCTAATGCCAGTAGGTGAATGGAAAATTGTCATCTGACTTAGTTTAAGGTTCAGCCTTCTGCAGAAAACGTAGAGTTCTCCATCTTACATATCAGAGCTGCTTATGTGTAATCTAATAGAGGATTTTTTGGTACGTATAATCAAATTTGGGTGTTTCCTATTGCTCCACTGTTACTGCTTTCACCCAAAGGCATGATGGCAGCTGACATTGCGCTACATCAAGTCTTATGTTGCTTGTGTTTTAGAGATTGCCAATGATTAATTCCATTCCACTGTAAACATCATGAAGTTTGGAAATCCATAAAAAGTATCTACTGAAAAATACTTGCAAGTAAGTGTCATTTTCATCTAGATGTAAATAGAGTCTAAAGAACCAGTTAATCTGTGTTTTGGTGTCATGGTTTAAGCCCAGCCAGTAAATCAGTACCATGCAGCCATTCGCCCACTCCCCACCCCACCGTTCTTCCCCCCCTTCTCCTAGAGGGATGGGGAGGAGAATCGAAAGAATGCAACTCCAAAGAGTTGACATAAGAGCAGTCCAGTAACTAAGGTATAACACTAAGGTATAACACAAACCACTGCTGCTATCCCCAATAATAATAACGACAAGGGAAACAGGGGAAGAGAATACAACTGCTCACCACCTGCTGACCAATAGCCAGCCTCACCCGAGCAGTGATCTAGCCCTTCCAGCTAAGTGTCCCAGTTTATATACTGCACATGACGTGCTGTGGTATGGAATACCTCTTTGGTTAGTTTGGATCAGATGCCCTGTCTCTGCTTCCTCTCAGCTTCCCCTCCTCCCTGGCAGAGCATAAGCCCTTGGTCAGAGTAAATATTACTGAGCAGCAACTGAAAACATTGATGTTATCAGCACTGTTCCCAGGCCAAAAGTCAAAAACACAGCACTGCCTCTGCTACTAAGAAGGAGAAAAATGACTGCTACTGCTGAACCCAGGACATATAATTAAAGTACTTCTGATGTAAAATGTTTAATGATTCAGTGGTATCAGAATTCTACTTAGAGTCTTGGAGCACTGGTGCAAAAAGTGTCAAAATGTGAAGAATAGCTTACATGAGTGATGAAAATAACACTCATTAGAAGCTGGACTTTACTGTCAAGATGGAATATCTCTTCCTGGTTTTGCATTAGTAATTGGGATATTCAGAAAGTTGTGCTCTCAATTTTCAGAGATGCCAGGGTGTAGTTCATATGCCTTACCATCTATTAAGCTGAGTGCTAGCTTATACAGAATTGAATAGTCATCTTTTTAAAGAAGATTCGAAATCAAAGTTTATGAATAAATAAAAGGGGGGGTGGGATTAATTTAAAATGGTGATTTTACTTAACAAAAATGCAGGGATCTCTGAAGAAGAAAATGCATCAGTTGCTTGCAAATCAAGAAACCAAACAAATGAATATTCATGAGAGACAACTAAGCCTTCCTAAATCAGCACATCAAGGATACCTTTCCTCTGTGAAAAAAATCAGCCATCAACTTACCCTGACTTCCTGATGTCTTCTGACTTCCAAACTGTGAGTCCAAAGCTATCATCTGCTGCAGAGGAAAGATAATATATAAATTGACAATATTTTGCCTCAGGCAGCATCTTCCATCCCTAACCTACTACAGACTTTAAACTGTATATGTCTTTCCTTTCTGAGAAACAGCAACTTCCACTTCAGTTTGGTGACCATTCTGAATTCAGTCATTTTAATCACTTGCAGAAATATGTATGAGTAAGTGCTGAAAATCAAGCTAAAAACTGACAGCGCAGCATATTCTTGCATACAACCATCAGGATCACCAGCCTGAATACCAGAACACCCAAAGACACTGTTTTTGGCTTGTTTTTGTAGAAACATGTTCATGTGAAATGAGCGTCTATCGTTACCTACCCATTCCACTACAATAACTCCTGAGGGCTCTGTCCAAAAGGAATTCTTAAAGGAGAGAAAGAAGAATAAAGGCATTCTGGTTATCTGTTCAAAGGCAAAGTGAGTGTGATCAATCTTGCCCATGTAATAGAATGAGGAAATACAAAAAAATAATTCATGGATCTAAGAATCATGGTCCATAGGACCAGCTGGATTTGGAAAGCATACTCGCAAACAGAGAATGCATAAAATTCTGATTTCCTAGAGCAGAGACAAAAACAAGGGCAGACAAGTTGGTTTGTTGGGATTTTTTTTTCCCTTCAGAGAGCTAACTTCCTTTGCACACAAAGCAAACCCCTTTTCTTCATTGTTTTCTAAGTTATGTTTCAAGTAGCATTGCCATGAAACTGACCCACAATATCTATCTTTTTTTAATACCCTTAGATGGAGTCCATATGCTTCTTAAAGCAATTCACTTCAGTGCGAGCTCACTGTGGCTTACATTAAGAAACATCATCTCACATTTATTTAAAAGACAGGTAAGTCTTTAAAATGGCCTGGTTATCTGGTTATTACATGGAGTCAGTTTATTAAATTCATCCTTCAGTTACCTGTGGCTATTTTTCAGGTGTGTCAGATTTATGGTGTAGCATTTTTTTGGCCTTTGCATTCCAATTGCCCTTCTGTACCTATGAGAGTATTCCTTCTCTATAGAGAGACTATGGGAGACGGCATGCTTTGAATTGGCAGCAGTTGACAAGTCATGTATTCTGTTCCAGTGCTTACTGAACGATAGGATTTCCTTAGTCATGTTCCTTTGATCACTAACAATTACCTGTGTTCTGATGACAAGCAGAAGCTTGTAATCTGATTGCATGATTTTTGCCCTTAGGTTTTATACACGGTTGCTTACAGGATCTGCTACCATCATAATGTCTTTTTTCCCAGTCTCTCTGCAGTTCCTCATACAGCTTAGTGATTAATGTTCGAACCTCTGTGCTTGTTCCAAAAGAAATCCCCAGAGTCATGCAGCTGAGTTTCTGCTCAAACTGTCTTAATGTGTTCTTAGTTTGGCAATCTCCACTAACCTGCTTATGTAACAAAGACTAATGATATTTTGCAACTATTTTAACTGCGGAAAGGTGGCTAGAACACCTGGTATTATAAAGAATCAAACGAAATAAGAAAACAAAATCCTACATCCAGCCCCAAAACCAGTCACAACAAAATAGCCTCAAGGGTGGTTTTTTTTTTGCTTGTTTGTTTGTTTGCTTTGGGGGTAGGGGTTGTTTGTTTGGTTTGGTTTGTTCCTTTTTTCCCCCTAACTTGGCATGATTCTTCCAGGACATCCTTAATTGCTATAGCTTAGCTGAGTGGCAGGCAAGCCATTGTCTTCCACCTCTAAATTGAAAGGAATCTTTATTTTTTTTTTAAAAAAAAAAGAGACAGCTAAGTATTTTAGAGGCCTTTTACTGATACACAACAATAAGAAGCAAATGTTTTGTAAATGTTACTTGGAAAAATCTTTTTTTAAGCATATTAGGGATGGAGGAAAGTTCATAAATGACATCATGAGACAGATGGTAAGAAAAGAACACACCAGATTGCTGTTGTTTTATTATATGAGGTGGGTTAGAAAGGATTATGTCAGCTGTTAGTTCATTTGAGGAAATTATGAAGAATTTAACACCTAAGTGCTTCTGAGAAAAAAAGCAGTTAGTGATTTGCCACCTAGAGTGTGTGCTTAACCAAGCAGTAAGCATGTATTATATATCTCCCCTTTGTCCTCAGTCGTAGAAGATACAAATCTTTTCTAGACCTCAGCTATAGACTTAGTCTTTTCACTGAAACTTTAGAGGGTCTTGACTTCTTAAGCATTGGAAGTGTCTAGAGCACAACTAAGACAATACCTGTTGCATGTATGCTCGTGTAAAAAGAAAGAACATTGCGCAAAAGTAAAAACTTCCAAGTTCCAAAAAAGAAACAGTATCAAAGGAGTTTGACAAAATGAAAGCTGTAAAAACAATTCCTAACCCAGTCCTCCAGCCACTTTTACCTTGTTTTTTAAGATGACTTGAACCATGAGGGAGTGTTTAAAAATACTCTCTGGAATGCAATAAGCCTATCAGAACTTTTGCCAGGTGGGCTTACTGCCAGAAAGGCATAGCCTTTTCAAAGCTGCAAAAGCCCCATTTTTTTAAAAGGAAGATATTTAAATGTGAAAAGCAATTGGAATGAGACTTCTAAAAGATTATTTCAGATACTCAGCAAGACATTAGGCATCATTCATGTGGAATTTACAGTTACCTTGAGGAAAGCAAATCAGAGAGAACTTGCTGTCTTACTCTGATTTTTAACTTGCAGCTTCTATGGGGAAGCTCCTGCAGGAGAGGAGGGAGCTGGTATTCAGTAGTATTTTGCTCTCAGAAATAAAGCAGAGCTCTGAATCCCCAGGAAACTGCTTCAGCTTCCAAATTTCAGATTCACGTTTCATACAAGGGCACTTAACACGCCAGCACCCAGAGTGTTGGTTGCTCTGAATACTAAACTAGGTTCCTGTATTTGATGTATGGTTATATCTGGGCATCTGAACCAGCACTGCAAATTCAGTTTTGCATATTTACATCTTAGATGTCGCAGTGCAAAGCATCACAGTGCTGTCTGTTGAATCCATGACTGAATCATTCTTCAAAACAAGACTTTGGACTAAGAGAAATAAGGAATTAGGTATATGAAGGAGTACTACAGTAGGAAAATCACATTTTGTCCAATCTGTGCTTAAGCAAAGCCTATCCTTGATGTGCGTAAAATACATTCAGATTGTCTCTGATTAGAAAGTTTTCTATATTTCCTGTGTTTTCCATATATTACAGTTCTATGCATGCTTAGATCTTGTTTAAAGAGTCACCCAGGATCTGCTGCATATAAAGCTGTCTTTAAATCTTGTCATCATACCTAACAAATACCAGCAAGTGCAGGCTTGTCACATTTCTTCATTGCTTGTTTCACAGTAGCAACACATCTGAAAATAGTACCAGTGGCATACCTTCCTTTATCCTCCTCACCTGTGACCTGATCCTTAAAGAAAGGAAGCACAATGTGTATCTTGACAGCCCAAGAAGATTATAATGTGCACTCCCTTACTTGCTGTAGAGAGCATTCAGCTACTAAGGTTCTTGTTTTCATATGTATATGAATTAAAAAAAACTGAAAAACTATTGTTATTCCCAGATGAAAAATAATCATAATTACATATTTCTCCTTTTCAAAGTATTTTGCAGGGACTATAACACTTTGAATGAAAGTTTATTGTTACTGCTGTTGCACTTTACTATTGCAGCTGGTTATATTTAGACCTTTAAATCTATACAGGTTTATTTGTGTTCATTATTTTGGCCTAAAGACTTTTCTGTACTTTCCAACTACCTGGCCACATAGAACTATGTATCATTATTACAAAGTATTTTATGGTGTTTAGTGTTGTCTTTGCTAATGAAAACTGTCATCATTTTTCTTAAGCTGAGTTGAGTTACTTCAGGACATCTACCTTTTCTGCCAATGACTTAGGAAAAAATCCAACCACCACCAAACATGGTAAGTTCAAATAAGATAAATTTGCCTAGCTCAGCCCTATGTTTGTGTTTTCTGTTCCTAGATGAAGAGGTTTCCAGTGTTTAAATTAACACTGAAGTAAAAAGTTATTTCTTTCATTGTACTCAGGTTATCCAGGCAGGTAGCCAAATACTACACAGCCACTTGCTCGCTCCCTCTGCCAAGTAGGATGGGGGAGACAACTGGGAAAACAAAAGTAAGGTAATGTTTGTGTGTTGGGATAAAGACAGCTTAATAGGACAGAAATGGGAAGGAAATAATAATAATAATAAAAACAACAACAGAATTAAAATTTACTAAAAAATTATTGTACAATGCAATTGCTTATCATCTACCAAATGATGCCCAGCCAGTTCCCAAGCAGCAGAGCCCTCAGCCAGCATTCTGCCTAGTTTATATACTGGGCATGACATCATATGGTATTGAATATCCCTTTTGTCAGCTGTCCTGGCTGTGTCCCCTCCTAACTGCCTGCGCACCCCAGCCTACTCACTGATGGGGTGGTGTGAGAAGCTAAAAAAGCCTTTACTCCATGTAAATAGTTCTTATCAATAAATAAAGGCATTGGCGTGTTATCAACAGTATTCTCATTCTAAATCCAAAATATCATATTATACCCGCTACTAGGAAGAAGATTAACTCTATCTCAAATAAAACCAGGACAACCTCGTTTTGCATAAGATAGATAAAAATCAAAACTCCACAATTCCGATATATTTCAGTGCAACATACAGATGATGTGGAACTGCAAAATATTGGGTAATGCTAGGGGTAGATACCAACATGCAAGTAACTGAAATCCAGAACAAGGTCTTCTGTGGTCTGTCTGTGGAATAATTTGAGTTTACAGTGGCACTCATGTTTTGCTAAAAAGAAAGATGATTTATTACGTTAGAAGAACAAGTCAGAAGAATCTCGAAATCTATTTTCTTGCTACAGGCAGCTTCAAAACAATCTGAAAGCTCGCTATGGAGCTTACACAAATGCTTTCAAGCATTTATTTTTTTATTTTTTATTTTTTTCTTTTAATGAACAAAAACATTCTATTAGATTGAGCTGCTTCTCCTTGACTGTTTGTTTTTACATTTTTGATATGATGTTGCAAAATGCTGTAATTCAGCAGTCATATCGTACACTAGTGTTACTGCAGAATCATGGTGTATATACTACTACTGCAAATACTAACAAGTGCATGCAGAGCAATTGAGACATATCTGTTATGTAAGGTGCAGGTAACGTATTTTTGGTAGATAATCACTGCTTATCTACTCAGCAGTAACATGTCTAATCTAAATAGGAGTATTTCATCCAGCAAGACAATATTGTTGTCGTGGTTTAAGCTGTAAATCAGCCACGTAGTTTGTTCACCCACCTCCCCCTCCTAAAAGAGCTGCTGCGGTTTAAGCTGTAAAACAAGCAGTTTTGTTCACTCAC
>JAOEHY010002497.1:0-23342 GCA_025447955.1 Psilopsiagon aurifrons | reverse complement strand
AGGAGCAGAGGGAAGAAAAAGGGGGAAGTGAGTGAACAAACTGCGTGGCTGATTTATGGCTTAAACCACGACACAGGGGTAACAGGAAGAGAGGTTGGTCACACTTGCCTACATTTATCCATATTCCGCCAGGCTTCAGTATTTTCCATATAGTATCTATGTAATCAATGACATTATGCGCCGTATCTATGAAAAAGCAAGTTGCTATGCAGTCCCATGTATCTGCATAAAAAAATATACACACAGATTAGTTTCAAAGTTTCTACCCCTGCAAAAGTTCATTTAACCCCAGTATTTGTTTATACACTCAGCATTAACTCCAAACACTTAGTTTTGTTTACAAGTAACTAAAATATTTTGGTTTAAGTTAACAGTTAAGTTTGGGTTCATGTGACCCAATTATATGTGTTGTATATATACACATGAAGACGCTAAAATATTATATACATTCATCATTTATGCACTTAATAAAATTGTTCATACATGTCACATAAATAGGATATATATTATTTTATACTGTAAAATGTAAATATTATCATGCATTTTATATAAATTAAAGCCCAAGCATGGTATTACTCACCTACACTACAAACTTCATTACCACAACTGTTAAAATTACAGCTGTAAAAATACCCAGTGATTTTGGCCCTCTGTAGTTAAGAGAGACCACAATGAGTCTGTACACTGAAATGTACTTCCACAACTACGTAGCTTTAAAACATCTTATTCAGCATCTGAGTATTTCTCCAGCTGTTTTTCAGTAGTTAATGTAACAAGCAGGATCTTTCAAAGCCTATCTTTTAAAGCCTGAGTCTCCTGTTTTTTCTAGACATTTATCCTTCAAATTGCAAAAATTTAAAGTTCTGTAAATAAAAAAATTAGAAATCTCAATTTATGCCAGTATCAGATGCTCTAGTGCAAGACAGAACTTTCAGAAAATCAAGCAACTCTAAGAAAGGTTCCTGCAAGAAATATCTGGAAGTCCAGTGCGCAATAAAGCACAGATCAAGAGCCATATAATTCCATCGAAAAATGGCAAAGGGTTTTATAGGGACAGAAAGGTAGAACCAGAAAACAGAGGTCCAAGGTGATAATCCAATTCTGTATAAGAAAAAATAATGACTTCTAAATAGGCACATAATGTGCCTCTAAAATATTTACTATTGACAGTCAATAAGTGTATTTTTCATTTATAATTTACTACTACCAAAACAGTTTGTATCCACAAAAAAATATTCATTTTATAAACTAAAAAAGAGAATTAGTCATGTTGCTCCCTTTGTAACAATACTGTTCTAAATCTACTAAACCTTTCCACAATACTACTATGCTGTCTTATTCTGAAAAAGATTACAGCAAACATTTATTAGGCAAGGAGGTGTCTGTTTTTTTCATAACTAAGACAAGCTGATTTGGAGTAAGACAATCTTGCTACAGTTAATAATTTTTGCTTCATGATTGTAGATACAGTTCTGTTCTATTTGTATTCATTAACTGTCCCATAACAAATACACTGAAGATAGCTGCATGGATAGCCTAGAAGTCTGCATTTACTCACTGCACTCAGAATAGATTTCTTGAAAATCCCCTGCTGTCATAGAGAAGTTTGAACCAGGAGGAAGACTGTGAGGATCAACGTCAGGGAAATAAATCGGACGTATCTGATCAGCAGATCTTCTGTTATTGCTAAACTGATGAATCCAGGGATAAAGCTTACATGAGTTAATTTCAGAACATCTGCAAAATACAGAAATCAGCAGTTTCAGAAATCAGTTTCAGCTACTTACTTACCTATTACCTAGACCTACAGGAGTCAAAGAGTTTCACCAATATCACTAGATAGTTGATAAAAAGTTACACATTTCCTAAAAGATTTTCATCTAGTTCGTAACACTTCAAACTGCCTATCGATTTACAAACTGAAAAAAAAAAGCCTAATTTTACTATAACACGAATTATCTACACAAAATAGTAACTGCCTTTTTTAGCTTTAAGATTTTCTTTATACACTTTTTACCATTTTCTCCAACTTCTCCACTGAAAAGAAAATGCACAGGATTCTCTTGCAATGTTAAGTACATTAATGATTTAGTATATTCAATAAAGCTAAGCCTTTCTGGATCATATATTTTTCTATTAAAAAAAGAAAATTAATAAGATTAATTCCACGAATTTTATTGGGAATGTCTGTTCTCTTTCTAGACTTTTCTGTGTTTTCTAAACCACATTCATTGGGGTTTTGATGTACAGAACAAAAGCATTTTTCAGATGCTAATTCAAAGGATGTTTTTAGATTTCAAAAAGAAATTAATAAATTCCATTTTGCAAAACAGTAGTTTTGCACTAGATGTCATTTTAAGTTAGTAAAATCTGGAGCACTGCAATTACGCTAAGTAAACATATTTTTGTAAAATAAAAATCTGTGGGTCGACAAGACAAACCAAATCAACTCTTATTTTTTTAAAAAGTGGTAGAATACAGCATTAAAGCATAAAAAGCAGCTTTTCCCACAGTCCTGTGGGATCAGTTTGTAATTAGAAAGTGAAGCCACTTTCTTTCAGAGACAGAGGATACATCTGTCCCTTGAAACATAAATCATCAAACACTTCATAAACCGCTAGCAATCTACAAGGTTATAGAAAATGCACTCTTTTGTCTGGTGGATAGAAAATATCTGTGGTGAAAGTCTTTGAAATAACATTTTATTAGCTTCTTCATGTCAGATTTCTATCTCATCAGAAAAAGAAAAAAATCAAACCAACAGACCAAAGAAAGAAATATAAATAAATAAACGAAACACAAGAACAACTTGCACTTGAGCAGCAGTATACTGGTCTTAGTGACCATCTGCGCATGTAATGAGTATTACGAGTAAGCAAGCTCACTGCCCTGGTGTGAGTAAGCAAGCTCACTCTCTTCACTTCAAGGGAGCAGACTTTGGCCTCTTCAGGAATCGGCTCAGTAACTCCATAAGGTTCCATGGGATAAAGCCCTAGAGGGCAGGAGAGCTCAAGACTGCTGGTTGATATTCAAGGATCACCTACTCCAAGCTCAGAAGTGTTGTGTCCCAACAAGAAGAAAATGGGGCAAGAAGGCCAGGATGGCCATGGGTGGATAACAAGCTAGTTAGAAAACTCAGAAGGAAAAAGAAAGCTTATAAAAGGTGGAAGTGAGAACAGGAAGCCTGGGAAGAATACGAGGACATTGTTGGGGAAACTAGAGAACAGGTCAGGAAAGCTAAGGCCCAGTCAGAATTGAGTCTGGCAAGAGATGTGAAAGATAAGAGAAAGGGCTTCTACAGGTATGCTGTAAACAAAAGACAGACTAGGGATAATGTGGATGTCCCTGCCTATGGCATGGGGGCTGGAACTATATAATCTTAAGGTCCTTCCCAACATTAACTAATCTATGATCTTATATATGCAATCAGTCAAAGGAAAAGAAAGCAGGAGAAAAAGTGCCAATAACATGGACATAATTTTCTTCAAGAAAGGCATTTCTATTGTGGTTAAAAAAGAAAGAATAGATGAATAAATAACACCAAACAAAACCACAAACCCAAACAAACAAACCAATTCACAGACTCCCTCAAAACCAATCACAAAAAAAAAAAAAAAAGGCACAAAAAAACCCAATGCAAAACCAAAAAAAGACCAAAACTCTCAAATACGTTGGCCATCAAAAGCTATGTTAACCATTCTAGCATTCTCCTTACATTCCTAGTCACGTCGAACCTATATTCCTAGTCATGAATTTCTTTAACAACAAAAAGGGAAAGGTAAAGAAAATAAGACATCTCAGTAGATTAGAAAGGATTTTCTGAGCTGCTTTTTTCTAAGCATGAAGTATACTCATACAGACTTCTGAAGAGTTGCAAAAGGAATTCCCAATTTAATATAAAAGACCAATCCCTCTCCATATTCAAACTTGAAAACCTCCATTCCCATCTTCAGTAATTTATACTTCAAAACTAAGTACTGCAGACTTTTACAATTCTATCCTTCCAACAGAACATGCATGATGTCAATCACGTTACAAAGATGTAACATCTTTAAGTAAGTGTGATGCACTTTACTGTTTTCCACAGGGGCATTTACTGATCAATATTTAGTTTAAAAGACAATTCTGGAAAAGATGGGTAGGTCAAATCTTACTTCTGAGCAGTGATTGAAAGATAAAATGCTCAATTAACTTTTATCCAGAGGCACTCATGGGCATGGAATAAATACAACCAAGTAGCCTTCTCAAAATGTCTAGATTTATCTAAAGTCCAGAAAGTAAAGATTAGCCAATTATTAGCATGAATTCTACTGGTATTAATTAAAGCTTTTTTAAACCAACCCTATTCCGACTTGGGTGCAAAGTGCTTTATATTACATCAACCTTCTCACAAATAAGTGGGACAACTGGGGCTACTGACACTACAGGTCTGTTTGACCAAGGCTTCTGACCTTGTATTCTGTGTCTCCAGCTGCAGAAAACAGCAAGTCAGCAAACAGTTGCCCCTCCTTCCTCCCCATAGATACTACCCTAGTGTTGCTTCCCCTCTGGTCAAACAGAAGTAACACATGTCCTGTGGCTCTAGACCAACAGAAAACTTCAGTATGATTTCCAGGGGCAGGACACTAGATCACGCTTTTTGCTTTTTCCTCTTCCAAAACACTTAAGAAATGAAAGGTGTCTGTACACCACCAGTGATCACCTCTGCCATATGTCACTATATCCAGAGCTTATGCAAACATCAGAAAAATACTCCAGAAGCAAGAACCTTACCCATACAAGATAAAGCACAATTACTCATATGAGGACTGCAGCAGCCTTGGAGCCACTGCAGTTACGATACTCCAAGGTCACTTCAGTTTCAAATCAGCTTCCTCAATGGAATAATGCACTCTAATAAATTTCAAATACTTACAGTGACCACAATTGTGCCATGACATACTCTCTACATACCATGCTATGCACCTTTATCCACAATAACAAATGTTGAAAATTTAAGAGAATTACTTCTTTTTTTACAAGCATAAAAACCAGCAGATACCACTGTGTACAGAAGACTTAAGTCACTGTACCACATCCAAAAGCCCACTGTAGTAGCTGGCTTGACACTCAAGACAGTACTTTATCTTCCTAAAAAGAAACCAAGGTTAGTGACTGTTGGTATCTCCAAACTGTAGCATGTTAGCAAATCATCATACTTTTATCAAATGAAAAAAAAAAAAAAAAAAAAAAAGTAAGACTGCATTTAAAAACTAATGCTCAAAATCCTTTCTTACCACTATTTCTTAACTGGTATCTTCAGCTCATGTTGATGACTGCTGTTTTCTTCCAGATCCAGGAAGGTAAACTTAACAATTTCAGTAGGCTAACTGGAACAGCCACTTAAGACTAAAATGAAAGATCCCAGAAGTCCCCAAAACCTTCTTAAGAGGCATTCCAAGCCCACAATCAGATCTAGCAGAAAAGAATACTTGGACTTCAACTGAATTGACTGAAATTCAGTCAGGTTAGCTATATTCCATGCTGATAAGGAAACTTGTAACTGATACTTTGGCCCAGCAAAGATGGAGCTTACAGCAGCTGAGCAACACTCAATTTAAATCTAATATCATTAGCAAGCCTGACACATACATACTTCTTCGATATAGATTGCATATGAATAGGAAACACCACAGGAGCATTAGCTGTTAAGAATGATTACTATCATAAGCTAGCTTGGATCTTCAGAATTCCACATATAGGCCAAAGACTTAGTACTTGAGGAAGACAAAAAAATGTATCAGTTAGGAGTGAAGTTAATTTTTAGCTCTGAATCACAGTGACAGGTGATCAGTGCTCCCAAAGATGGGAAATTAATACTTTTATGCTGCTTCAGAAGTTCCAAAGAGCGTAAGAGCCAGCAGAGCTGTAATGGGTAAGGATGAGAAGAGTGTGACCTCCTTTCAGTAGCTAAAAGGCATTAGATTAGCTCAACTGCAATATCCAATTTCATCACCAAATGACAGTCATTTCAATTAAGTAAAAGAACAAATAAACCGTTAGCAAATATCTGGTTTTATCACATTGACCACTACTGCTTTAAGCCATCATGCAGCAGCCATAACAAACAGTGTTTTTCCCTCTGTTGTTTTTGAACAGTAAGCTGTAAAAGATTTAAGATCATCACAGTCTGTAGCGGACAGTCTATAAACCAGTGCTCCAAAATATCACGATAATAATGACAGAATACAAGACTAGAATTCAGGTGTTTTCAGGAAAGGTGCATCATATCTGATGGAAGAATGAACTGGCAAACCCTGTCTGTCTGAACTCAGTACCAACTCCCCCCAGAAAACTCAAAACACTATCCCAGAACTCTTCCCTATTCGTCCACCTGGTCTTCCCACCCTCTTTCTTAAAGGAATTTGCTGCCTTTGTTCCTGAATAAGAAATTCATTATGAAACCAGTAATTTCAAGTGCAAGTGACAGAATACTAAGTACAATAATGTCACTTTAAGTCAAACCTATACAGTGAAATTTACTATGTTCAAATTTAGTACCTCAGCATAATTGTAGACCTACTGACTACTATTTTAGCCACTAGCTTAAGAAGTGGTTCAGTGTGCTTCAGCGGTTGTTTTGCACGTCAAACAAGGCCTACAATTTCAGTATAGAATGTGACACTTTGACAGGTTTCCTCTGTTGATCACCACCAAGTATCATGCACATATTAACTAGTTTGTATTTGACACCAGTAAGACAGGCATACATTTTACAGAAACAAGAAATCATAAAACCTATTCAAGATTATACAGAAAATACATGGTACAGAGATTTTAAGTCTCATAACCCAAAAGCCATGCTTCCTTCTATAATTTTAATGACTCTAATACAATGCTTCCTTCCCACATTTATCCCACTGATTTGTTATTACATCCTAAAAAATGTAATTTTTTACGTTTTACATTGCAAGTCCTGTGTCAAGATGTACAAATCTGCTCTTGCGAATTTTATTTATTCAAGTTTTTCCCATTTACAATTTTGCCTCCTTAGGTTTCAATCAGCAAGTAGAACATAAGCTATGTACCTGTTGAGTACAAAGTTAGAAGAAAAGAGCATAAAGAGGCTCCACTCATTTCCTTGGCAAGCATAACCGAGTTTAGCTATTTCCCACGCCAATCTACCTAGCCCAGCACCAGGTACCAGGATATTAACTTTGGAGAAATCCCTGCAACAGAACAAAAATAATAGTTAAGTCTTTATCTGATACCTCTTACCAAAACTTACAGAGGTCCTGTCAACATTCCCCACTCCCATATACTTAGATATTACAATGTATCTGCTGTATAACTTTACTTTTTAAATGCAACCTGAGCCAGCTCTGATCAGATTGGTTAATTGTACAAAATAATCCACAGAAATGACTCAACATATACAACTGTCATTCAGAATGCAGAACATAAGTAAACCCCAATTTTTTTCCCTGAAAACTTTTACAGTTATCAAGCTAAACATCTCATGTTGATCGAAGAAAGATTATTATCACATGGCACCATTTTTCTTTGAAGCCCACTGATAAATTGTAAATCTTCTAGAAATCTTGGTTACATTGCATGAAAAATAAACAAGTATGTTGATATCAGAAAACTTCCACAAGCTGATGAGCAATTCAGACTACAAAAACCTTAGTTACCTTCCCAACAACTGTTTTATGTATGTTCACCAATTTCAGTGAAGTACATTAAGTGACATAAAGTTTAAGAGTATACTGCAGCTCTCTAACCCTTTACTTCCCATAACTAGGCATAAAGCTGAAGACGACCAGAGAACACACAGCAATGTGTTTACTGAGATACTTAGAAAAACCTCTTCTATCTTCCAAGCTCAGCAAGGACTAAGAATCTCAAAATTTTCTTATTTTATAGGCAGTAAATGCAATATATACATATTCTAAGCATTAGACTTTGATCACAATGCAATCAAACCTTCACTCAGCAAGCAAAAAATACTTGCATGCCAAACTGAAAATAGATTTAATCAAAAAGGAAATTTTTTTTTCAGTTTCCAGTTGTGAACAAGACTTCGTGACTTCATACGTCAAAAGAACCCCCTATGATCACACAGACTATCCTGCCTTTTGGATCTCACCTTCAAAGACAAAAGATACATCTATCAATTTATATGCAGCTAGAAAACCACAATCAGAACTTCCAGACATATAATGAAAGAAAGCAAAATACAAACTCTCTGACTACGTATAAATTCAGGATGCAAAAAAGGGTTTATAAGATTTAGCATGCTGCATAAGCATGAAGATAAGTGAAGGAGTTGCATAATTTCTGAAAAATAGTACGCTTCTGAAGTTTATTACCCAAAACCAAAAGAAAGCATTATTCTTTTCTAAAGGCCACAAAAACTAACAAGCAGTTTTAATAGTGCTTTTTGGTTTGTGGCTTAATCATCTAACTAGTGAAGCCTCCCAGAAGGAAAATTGAAGTTCTCATTGCAGATTTTCATTTCCATTCCATTACACTTTCAGATTCTTTGTTTTCCAGTTAACCAGAAGCAGGAAATAAAGACTTTGCTATACTGAAGCGCAATCTTGTGAAAACAACAGTTCCGCTTACCTCTCTTCTACAAGGAAAGCCAGAAGGAAGCTAGCCTGGAAGTCCCACTGAAATAAGGAAGATTAATTCAGGAGAAAATTACTAGCTCAAGGCAAATCTTCGAAAACAGGGACCCAGAAGGAGGAAAAAAAAATCCACTTTCCAGAAGAAGCTAGAAAAACCTCAGTGTTAAGCTTTTTGTAGTTGTAGCGGTAGATTGTTATTCCAAATGTATTTCTAACCTGTTGAAGTCTTAAGCCACTTCCAAGGTTCTCATACACTGATTAGAAAAGACACTTCTCTTCAAATAACCTGATGACTAATAGCTATATAGGTGTAACCACATTTCAAAATCTACATCTTTAGTAGGTAGAGCATCTCAACTGAATTGATTTTAAATTGCTTGTAATTGCCTTGTATCTTTCTATGCATAATATAGTTTTTCTATCTCTGAACTAGTTTTCCCAAATTCTCTCTTAGAAAGTAGTCGATTTTAACTGCATTTTCCTTTGCAGTTTATTATTTTCCTTTCTTTATTATGGGACTGAAATCCATCTGGAAACTTGTGATTAGATTTCTTTGTATACTCTTCCTATCAGTTGCAAGGGCCTGGTGCCGGCCACCAACTTCATTTCAGCATATAGAGCACAGTTAATAGAGTACATTATCATCAAACCCATGTCCATAATTTGACACCAGCCTTCCAAAATGGTTCAAAAGTATTTTTTTAAGTGTGCAGTCAGAGAACCTAGGTATGTAGTGAACATACTCTGTAGCAATAAGTGACTTTTGATAGTGTCCTGCTACCAACCTCAAAAAATTAAAAAGCTCAAACACATTTGCTTTTCAAATATTAAAAGGAATTGTTACTGACAAGCTCTTGGTGAATTTCAAAAAATAAGATATGAAACCAGTGGTAGTGTGAGCACTCCAAACACTGTATTATGCTAATTTCTGAGTCATTAGAATAGCTAATTTTTAATTGCTCAGAAAGTATTCTTTTTTTTAATGACTATAGTTGTAAGATAATTTAGAAGGCTAAAAAAAACTGCTTTCTTTTAGTGGATATCTAATTGCAGCAGTTGCAAAGATAACTGATAATACAATAATAATAACTGATAATCTCACTTATTTATAGTGAAGCTACCCTCAAGCTACCTGCAGCTGAACAATTTCTATGACACAGTTCTAGCATTGTATAGGAACATAAATGAGTACCCCACAAGTACCCATTAAAGACCTGTGGGGCAACAGGGTAGAAATATTATCTTATTAATCTGACAGATACGAAGGAGAAGAGGATGGCTAAAGAACAGAGAAGACAGCTGTATGGTACTGTTTGGCTCAACTACTGAAACTCCAGCATTCTCTTAAAAACACAGTAAACGAATATCAGCGAACTAAAATCTGTCATGCCATCACTGCACTACATTTTGCAGTGTGATTTATTTTCAGGTTTTAGATGTTTATTAATGCTATTAATGAAGATTTTAACTTTGTGTTCTTTTTAAAAGGGAAAAAACTATATATTATAAAAATAGGTTTTTTTTTTTTTATGCTTATTGTCCTTAAAAAAAAAACCCCAAGAAACAGATGGTGCTAAAGAGGTAAACTGAAGTTCAATAAAAGAAGAATTTGTGTGTGATCATGGAACTGTTGGAACAAGTCCAGAGGAGGGACATGAGGATGATCAGGGGGCTGGAGCACCTCCCGTATGAAGAGAGGCTCAGAAAGTTGGGGCTGTTCAGCCTGGAGAAGAGAAGGCTGCGTGGAGACCTCACAGCAGCCTTCCCGTATCTGAAGGGGGCCTATAGGGATACTGAGGAGGGACTCTTCATTAGGGACTGTAGTGACAGGACAAGGAGTAACGGGTTAAAACTTACACAGGGGAAGTTTAGACTGGATATAAGGAAGAAATTCTTTACTGTAAGGGTGGTGAGGCACTGGAATGGGTTGCCCAGGGAAGTTGTGAATGCTCTATCGCTGGCGGTGTTCAAGGCCAGGTTGGACCATAGCCTTGGGTGTATGGTTTAGTGTGAGGTGTCCCTGCCCATGGCAGGGGGGCTGGAACTAGATGATCTTAAGGTCCTTTCCAACTCTAACTATTCTATGAGCCTATGGTTCTATCAAACACAACTCTCATTTTCATAAACTAATCACTGCAATTCAAAGTTATCTAATCATACAAATTGGTAATAAATACAAAGCCCATACACAGAAGATCAGTGGAAACATCAGCATAAATCACACTGTGGGACTCCTTTCCCAATGTTTGATCTGTGATGTTTGTAAATCTAGGTAGTGAACAGATCAATCCTCAGTATAGTATTTTCACTATTCTATTGTAACCGTATTTTTAGAGATTTGATTTTTAAACAAAACTACTTTTCGAACAAAATTATGAAAGTAGCTAAATAGTACAATCACTTGAAGTGCACTTCTCCAAACCTGGCAGCTGAGGTTTATGTGTTTCCATATAAAGACCTGCAAAGCATTCAATGGACTGTAGTGAAACTAAAGAGATAGTTTGCTCTTAAATCCAATGTTTAAAGCAAAGTTTAGATTACCTACAATTTTTGAGATTAAAAACCCTGCAAGGACAGATGCATTTTATATAAAGCTAAATCATATGAAGCAGAAATTTTATCATCGCCATAATTGCGACCGCGCACTTGCAAGTATAGCCAAGGCTTAAGACTAATAAATTACATTTTCAAGTAAAAAGGAAACTAAGTTTCCCTGCCTGCATCCTGGAAAACGCAGTCATTGCTGGACAGCCTGACAGATTTAAATTTCAAGCTATAGGTGGTTCCAGAGGCCAAGTAAATGAATAAAACTCCAGAGAAGATACCCAAGTTTACTGTTCTGGGCCACGGAATGATAATTAACTAAAAGCTTACCTATTTCTTTTGTTCATTTTGGACAAGAAGCCTATGATCTTTACATCCCTTCACGTAAGTAGGAAAGGTAACAGTAGAAGTGAAAGAAAATCAAGATGACAAAAGGGAAATTAAAAACGTCAGTATGCTTTACTTGAAAATCCAAACAATGATTTGTGAAAATGTTTTAACTAACACATTCCACCAAGAAATAAAAGAAGTATCTGTTTTAATATTTTCTCCAATATAAAGCAGCGATTCCTTCAAATCCAAGAAATCAAAGAAATTTAAACTGCATCATCAAAAGGCAGTCAATATTATAGAGACCCTGTGAGCCGAAACACAAACGCCAATGTGAATAATGCAAGAAATCTATCAGTTCTTCAGGAAGACCTCATCTCATGGCAGTTCATTTGAAACTGCTTTGCTGATGCTAACAGATTCTGTGTTAAAGGGCTAAACAGAAAGAAAAAATTATTTCTGAAGAGGAATGAAAGTCAGAAACAGCTTTTACCATTAGACCGGACTGAAACGTAACAGTAGCACCTATTCACAAGAGCATTCTAATTTACAGCTGCTTTCAGTCATCACTTCTGGTACTGTTGTGCTTCCCAGGACAGCTAGCACACAGAGCACTTCTTTCCTGTTCTTTGCACACCAACTGAAGCAACAGAAGCCAATCTTGTGAGGAGCAGCAACACAACATTTGTATGCATGGCACAAAACATACTTGAATAGTTTCAAAAATCTGAACTCCTTTTTCAGATGATTCCAATATATGGAATTAATGTTAAACTAGAAACTGAACATACAATTCCATTGAAGCCATTAAGAAGGTTACTTGTAATGGTGGTTTTAAATTAAAAGCATTTATTTCCCTTTTTCAATATAAACTACATCTAAAAGAAACAAAAAAGAACCCCACTGTTTTCATTAGCCACTGCCACCAATATACCTTTTCTCTAGCATTTTCATTTCACCATCTCAGGAGACTTCAGCACCTTGTGCTACAAAAGTGAACTCAAAAGAAATGCAAAGCTCCACTATGAGATTCCATCTATAGGCTGGTTTTACACATTAGCACGCAGAGCCAGTCCTTTCCAGAGGAAATGGACTTTGCACTTTTGGATACACAACAGCCAGAATAACTACACTATGGTCAGTTCAGGCCTGCCTACCCCTTAGAATTGGAACAACTGCTTCCCTCCGAAACCATAAAAAGGAACCATATTGAAAAGCCAGCCTGCCCTAGCGGGGAAGTTACTTCTTGCACAGTGGTGAGGTGCCACTGTCAGTTAAGCCTGACAATGCACAAAAAGCACAGGCCCTTCACAGTGACTGTGGTTCTCGCCTCAGAGGCATGCACACCTAAGGAGGAGAGATCATGTGGTCACTACGAAAAAAAGTCAGTTAAGGACAACAAGTAACAGTACATGAACAGAAAAAGGTTCAGCAGAAATCTGTCTGCTATGTCAGATCCACAATGATCATGAATATTAACCTTTTAAACAGGTATGCAGGGGTTGTGGTTTAACTGCAGCCAACAACTAAGTACCACAATGCCCCTCACTAACTCTGACCCACACCCCAGTGGGATAGGGAGTAGAATCAGGAAATATGCCAGAACCCATGGGCTGGGATAAGAACAGTTTAATAATTGGAAAAAAAAAATTAATAATCCAATAATACCATAATGATAATAGGAAAAAATCCCACCCCGAGGGGAAAAAAAACCAAACAAACAAAACAAAAAAACAAACAAACAAAAAAAATCAAAAAAAAAAACCAAAAAAACAACCCCGAGTAATGCACTATACAACTGCTCACCACCTACTGACCAATATCTGACCCGAGCAGCAATCTGGGCTTTCCTCCAGTTTATATACTGGGCATGACATGCTGTGGTATGGAATACCCCTTTGGCTAGTCTGGGTCAGGTGTCCTGTCTCTGCTTCCTCCTGGCTTCTTGTACCCCTCCTCACTGGTAGAGCATGAGAGAATAAAAAATTCTTTATCAGGGTAAGAGTAAGCACTGCTTAGCAACAATTAAACATTGGTGTGTTAATCAGCATCTTTCTCAGACTAAAACCAAAACACAGCACTGCACCAGATACTTCGAGGAAAAATAACTATGCTAGGCAAAACCAGGACAACATGTAATACACATTTTATAAATTAAAAGATGTTTGACAAACTCAAACTTGTAGCAGAGATCTATCATCTATATAGTGATCCTTCTGAGATTTCCCTAGACAAAGAAAACCCCAAAGGGTATATTTCAGAGCCATCACAATAGGGACAGAAGCACGGTCATCTTAGTTCTGCTTGACAATAAACAGAATTCCTAGTAAAGAAGCACACAGCTATTAACTCCAGATTCAATGAATCTGTTACCACATACTGCCTCCTACTACTAGCTGGAGGTTTTGAAATTAAAGTTCATTGATGATAAATGTAAAAGGCAAGACTTTCCAACTTCAGACATGTTACCTCTTCAAATTTGACGTAAGTTCTCTCTCATAATCAAAAACACTTTAAAAGCTAGCCTACAGAGAAAAAGGGGACTGCTGCCCTCAAGATCACAATGACTACCTTCAGAACTATGACTTCTTCTACAGATCTGCATCAGGCAACCTGTAGTACTTAATTAATTTGTAGCTAACAGGGCACGGTTAGCACTAAAAACATTTCAGAAACTTCACCTTCAGATACATTTTTAGCGGTGTATCCACTTTGAGATAAATTAGCCCACAGCAAAAGAGAAACCAATCACGTCCATGCTGTGTTCTGTTACCACTAACAGCCTTTACTAATGAAAACATGGCTAGTGAAAGGTATTTTCAAATTGGTTCAGATGCATTATTAGCCATTACTGAGAAGGAATAAAACCTACAGTAACACCCAGCTGTATCAAAACTAACTTGTGACCTGTTACATTTATAAAATTAACGAATTTTCAGTGGTGCCCAGAGACAGGATGAGCAGCAACAGCCATAAACTACAACACAGAAGTTTCACCTCAACATGAGGAAGAACTTTACATTGAGGGTGGCAGAGCACTGGAACAGGCTGCCCAGAGTGGGTGGTGGAGTCTCTCTCTTTGGAGACATTCAAAACCTGCCTGTACACTTTCCTGTATAGCCTGCTCTAGGTGGCCCTGTCTTGAAAGGGGGGCTGCTCCCTTCTAACCCTAACGATACTGTGACTTGGTGCTAAGTTTAAACTGAAAAGTGCTTTATCACAACTGGACTGACAAAAAAACAGAGCCATTAAGCATCCGATTCTTACAGGACTAGCATCTTCCAAGATTCTACCAGCATACTTCTACTTAAGTTACCTAAAAACACTGCATCAATTACTGTTTTGGTGGTGTTAACAAGCCAACACAGTATAAAGCTACCCTCAACACATGCAGCAAAGATTTTTAAGACTTACCTTGTAACAACTGCCTCAAAGAAAGCTAAAACTAAGCATCTGCAGTGCAATAAAACTGTGGTAGAGGTTAAGAGTCTTCTTCCTTCCCTCCACCAAGAGGGGCAGTAATACTCATACTTGCTGATACCACAGGGGCCTTCCCTTTATCTGCAGCACACTCTGAAACTGCTAACCTGCAAATTTTACCTCACTTCGCACAACTGAATTAACTTCACAACCTCCTGAGCTCTCTTACTTGAAAGGCTGACAGAAATGCCATTACGTCACACTGCAGGGAAAAAGAAAAAAAATTATTCCTGGTTTACCTGGCAAAAGTAAACCTTTCTTTGTGAAGTTTATGATTATTCTCTTTTCCAAGCCCTTGTATCAGAAACAACAACTTTGATTAAAAAGTTTCACTGCATTAAAGGCAATTTCTCTATTTTTAAGTCCAAAATTCTCATTATTCCACAAAACATTCTTAAATTTGTGTAACAGTGTATGACCACATAAAAACATGTCTTAAAGTAAGTCTTAAAAAATAAGTCTTAAAATACTATTACCATCTTTCTTTTGGAAAGTTTTTTACAATTTCACTAATGATTGGCTGGTAGCAGGACTCTCTCTCAGGCTTTCCCTCTTCGCTCCAGTCTCTCACAAATTGTTTCAAAGTGGATTTTAATTTATCCATGTCAAATGTTGAAGCTGGTGTAATCTTCCCTCTTCCCTGATTAAAGTGGAAGAGAAAAAAAAGATTAGTGCAAAAGGTATCAAATATCTTTAGTCTTGGGGGAAGGGAGTACACAAAAGCCATATAATAAAAGCTGGTGGGAATTGTAGCTGACAAAGCACCTGCCTTTCACTCCTGACACCAGGGCTCAAATTCAACCCAGAATCCTAAGGAAATTGAGTTTGCTGGTCTCAGCTCAGCACTCAAGAAATCAGGTTCCACATTAAAAAAAAACAAACAAGCAACAAACCCGAACAAAACAAAAACACCCCACTGAACAAAAACAACAAAGAAACCCCCAACATAATACAGCACAGCAGAGCACAACTGATAGTCCTAATGTACAGGAAAGGATCAGGGCTTAGCTGGTGCAGAAGTTGCACTGCTTTACCTGAGAAGAGGGATCCCTTTAGGTACTGATGAGACAACACTGAGAAGCATACATTAGAGCTGCCTATCACTGCACCTTTCCTGCAGATACCGAAAAAGGACTTCAGTTTCCATCTATACCAGTTTTTCAAGTCTGAGAGAAATTGTTTTGGACAGAGATGCCACACCGAAAAAGCAGGTTAGTGAAAATGTTTTTGCAGGTGAGAATATTAAAAATACTTGACCTATCTAAAACTTTATCAGACTTCAAATGCCATAATATAAAATAACCCACAGTAAGACTGACAATACCATTTATGCTATATGCGGAGTTAACTGGGGGGGGAGGGGGGAGCAAGTATCCAGGGTAGAACTAGACTTCTGGATACTTTTTTATTTTTTTGCTTTGAAGTTTAACTACAAGAGCTAACAACAAACAGATTTATTAAACATCAGCTCTACAAGACGTGAAAGACGAGTCAGAAAATACAGCTGGCAGGAAGCATGAAAGGAAAAAATAAAGTTGGCAAAAGGAAAGAAAGTTTGAGACCTAAAGGCATGAAAAACAAACATGGAAAATCCCAAAGTGGAGAGAATTTAATATCTGGAGTATGAAAAAATCAATTTTTAACATACGTCTTCTCCATATTCTTTATTTTCAAATATATGAGTGCAGTCTTTCACAATGGTCTGTAGTATCTCTTGATTATGATCAATGCACTTCCGAATCTTGTCAAGATGAGGAAGGTACTGAGGAAGGAGACTCTGCTGGTTAGCTGGGAGAGATTTAAACTGCCTCTCTGTTCTGTTCACTCGCTCGTGCATATTTGTTCTAAAAAGCAAAAGTTTTAATGTCTTTAGATATTTTGAAGCAATACACACAGTAAATACAAATAATTCACCCTAAACTATTCCAATTAGAATTACTAATTTCTCTGAACACAGGAAGAAATCAGATTTTGCAATTTCTTACAACAAGTTTTCAAAAATGTTTTAGGCAAAGTGCTTAAGCTCTAGTTCTACATTACCACTCTTTCAAACATGCTGCAGTTCAAGAGAACCATTGCCTTCCTGCAGTTTCATCACCAGCCACTTATTTCCAGCACATCGTCACCACTTTAATACATGGATCTACAAAATTTGATGAACAGCCAACCCCCAAAACCATCAAAACCAGCCAGATTGTTTCATACACCCAATTTAAATTGAATAAGTCAATGAATGCTGTGGTAACCTTTGCCTACAAAAATAACAAGATGTGAAGTGGGCACAGGGATCCACAAATTCAGCTGCTCCTGAAAGAACAGCAAAAGTCACAGCTGGACCATACTCATCTTCTGGCAGCCACAGTAAGATATTAAACTACCTTCTTTTAGCAACATATCCCCCTGAAGCATAAGTATTGTAAACTTGATCTCACAACTAGGCTAACCAAGTTACGAGGCTAAAAAATAACTCTTCCGCTTCCCCAAAACAAAAAATTTTATTGAAAAGATTAATCTACTGCTAAGAGAAAGAGGCCTGGTTTTGCTCTTTCCTCATGCGGAACAGTTCTGCCCTCTACCCTGTTCTGGCACTCACCAGGTCTGTCACAAAAGTTCATTTCACTTGCTAACCCTAAAGAGACAAGTATATATGTATCACTTGATTTGATTTCTGTCACTTCACCAAGTCAAGTTGCTGGACCATAGTTATGAAGACTCTAGAGACAAGAAATCATGGAGCCAGGACAAGGGATACTGCCCCTTTTGGCAGCAGAAAATTATTTTATCAGGCCAAGCCACTGCAGTTTCTCAAACTCTTGTGACAGCATACAGCAGCAGAGTTTGAAAACTAGCCATCAGAGGGAGTAAGATGCCACTGCTGCAATTTTAGTTGCAACCTCAGTCTGGAAATTTGAACAGTTAACATCTCCAAAATTACATGCGTGCTACTGAGAAGGGCATGTTTACTGCAATAGCTATTTTAAAAAAGAAATTTAAGAGGGGAAAAAAAAAGAGCAGAAAAAATAAGCACACTGATCATCTATAAAAAGCGTATCAACTTAGCTTAATATCATCTTCTTGAAAGTTTTATCAGAAAAAAAAGCCTCTGAACTATAATCCTCCACCATTTCACAATGAATTGCAACCTTACAGCAGAATAATCCACTGAAATCAGAAGAACTACATATAAAGAATTAAGCCGATATGACACCAGGAAACAAGACCTTTAACCTGTCTCATCTGAAAAGTGTTACTGCCTTAATAACTTTTACTGAAATATGTAATTTCACTTAAACTCAGAGTTATTTCTTTGAGGCAGAGGTAATTGAATACAATTCCTGTATTAAAAATTTGAGTCACATCCTTTTGCTGTGTTTACAAAAACTGAAGCATTCAAAGGCAACCCAGTCACAGCTAAGCAAAATGTTGACAAGGATGTTCTCAGATTTTAAGGCCAGAGGATAAAGTCACATCACTGATATCAGTAATTTACATTTGACTGTTGTGCTAACAGTAATAAGCCACATAAAGCCTTTGGTACAGTCCAATTTTTATTAGAGAATTCAGTTTGAAAGAGAAATCCGAGTGTCACCTAGCCCAACCTAGTGATCTAATACCAGTTTTGGAAAACAAAAAAACTAACAAAAAGTAAAAGCGACAAACAGAAGAAATACTCTTAAAAATCACCCACTCCTTCCAAGAACGTCACTGTCATGTACAAATGATGCCCGTGCTACACTCACTAGACTGTCCAACACACAATAATGATTCACATGACCGGGGTTTGGCAACTGAAGTATATAATATGCAGCGTAGCTACATCCCAAATCTGCTTCCCAAACCTAGAATAACATTATACAGTTTACCAAAAAACTGCAGAGGACTGGACTTCCGCAGCCAGTGTCCACCCCTCCAGTAAATTGCTTCCTCTTCCATTCAACAGATTCGTATACTAAGTAGGGTCTGTCCCTTCTCGCCCCCCCTTCATCTCACTCCCATAGGACCATCAAGGTCTTTTCCGACTCAACAAATGGCAAGCATTAGCCATTAACACGTCTTTCAGAAATTTCCACAATAATCGAGAAGTGGTTTGCATCCCTTTGCTGTCTGCAGTACTTCACAGCGTCTTAAAGCACCTCATAAACAGACCTTCCTCTAGAAGCCTCTCGCATCCTTTTCAGGCGCTGTACTTCGACAAGGTCTGGTTTGGGCTCTTTTTTTTTTTTTTTTTGTGTTTCCCAGCTTACAAAGCCATCGAGGCGACTTTGAGTGCATTCCGAAAGGGGACCGGAACCCGCATTACCGGCACAGCGCTGCCCGGGGCGCACACCGGCCACAGCGAACAAGGACAGAGAAGCCTCGGGAGCCAGACGCCGCCCGCACGGACAGCGAGGCGCTGACGCCGCGGAGCAGCCGGTGAAAGGAAGCCGCGGCGCCAGGGCCCTGTGCCCAGGGCGGGAGGTATCGGTTACCCGTAGTATCGGAAAGCGTTGATGATCCTCCGGAAATGCTCCCGCTCCAGCCGCTCCTCCTCCGCCTCCTCCTCTCCCCTAGCCGCTGTGGCCGCCCCCGCCAGCGCTCTCGGCTCCTGCGCCTGCCGCCGCCGCCGCCCGTCCCCATCACCCGGCGATGCAGCCGGCTGCACCTCAGTGTCGACACCACCCGCACCCTCCCCCGGCCAGGACAACTGCTCCCACTCCTCCCGGTGGCCTTGCCGCAGCCTCCTGCGCATCGCCTTGGCCGGAGGATCGCGCTCGCCCGGCGGCAGCGGCGGCTGTGCTTCAGGGGACACGGCGCACGTGGCCGACATCCCCTCAGCGACCGCCGCCAACGGCCGCGGCCGGCGCACGCTCCCGCGCTCACTTCCTGTAGCAAACATCGCGAGAGAACGGCAGAGACGGGGCGGGGCGGGATGAGCCGGTCAGCGGTGGCGCCTCCCGCCCTTCTAGAGGACTCCGTGCGCAGGCGCCAGCTGCCACTGGAAGGGAAGGGCGCCTGGTTGTGGGATAGCCTCAGCCCGTGCGTGAGGGCACGGTGGGGCGGGCGTATGGCGGCAATGTCCCGGGGAAGGTGCGTGCTGCCCGGCTTCTCCGGGGCCGTCATCCGGAACATGTAGTACGAGTTCAGCTCCTGCCGAGTGCGGCTGCGCCTGTTCGGCTGCTCCAGAGTGCGCTGCAGCCCGCGGTGCTGCATGGAAAGGAGCACCGGGAGCGGCTGCAGGGAGAGAGTGAGGAGGGACGTTAAGCGGCGCCTAGCAACGCGTGAGGCGCAAGGTGCTAGATTTCTTCACAGTAACGCACTTTGACCCCGAAGACAATCGAGCACAGCTTCTTCCACCCGTCATAACCTGTTTGACCGGGCGTTGACACCCTTCATGTGTGCTGTGGCAAGACACCATGCACCTCCAGCTTGCTTTCAGAAGTCTCATCCCTCCTAGGTTTGAGAGCCCAAAGGACACTGTACTACTAAAATCTGTCTGAAGACGTGCAAGGAGTGGTAATTTTTTTAGTAAACCAAGTAACGTAAGAAGGGTACAGAAAAGAAAAGGGGTTTTGGCACACTGGCCACCTCTCTCTGGAAACAGGAGTATCAGTCTTTAACAGAAATACTCTCAAAGTTTTCCAGTTTTCGTCACTCTCACACTGTTGTTGGTCTCTGGACACTGTGTTACATGACTGGACAGTTCTGACTACAGAGGTGCTCAGTGGCAAGTGCCAGAGATAAACCATCAGACATCATCCTCAGCTGGATGAACCAAAGAGGCGTTGCTCTGAAGGGCACATGAAGTAGTTTCAGAACGTAGGAAACTAATTCGGAGAAATCTCCCGAACTCGCCAACAAAGTTTAAGTTGACAAGCAGGTATTGCGACGCAGGGAGACACGGGGGAGAGCTCCTCCTAGCGGGTCTCTCTCGGGCGTCAACCGGGCTGTGATTATATTGTCCTTAAACATACATACTCATTAGATTACATACATATTCATTGATTTATACATTACATCATAAAATATTGTACCACGCCTTCATCACTTCGTTTTAGAATCGCTGTCGTATCAGTAACCACCAAGGCCGGTTCTGGCCAATTCTTGCGCAGTGCTTATCTTAGCTATTTCCTTATCTCTTTATATAGTTGCTAACAAAGCCTAATGTCCTTGAAGTTACTCATTTACAGCTCCATTCTTCAATCAATCCCATTTTTCAAAACCCTGTATGTGTGTGACAAAACCAGCATCTGAATCAATAATACACAGTGTAAATGTTAGAAATCCAGCTTTTAGACTTTGAAGGTTAGAGAAGCAACAGCTCTTCAAGGTAAAAAGTTTCTTCCAACTGCATCAGCTTTCATGATGACTACATTGTCATGTTCTTTCCCTTATTTTGACATCATGAAGAAATCACTTTGATGTCAATCTCACAAAGTGGCTGCTCTGTTCCCTTGATCCTGTTACTTGTCTTTCTTTTAACTCCACTATGGACTCGCTCCAGATGTAGAAACCAGAACTGCACAGTACTGAAAATGTGAGTCCATCAGTTTTACACAGGAGCAAACAGCACCACCTGTTTTGTTCACAACACCCTTCCATTAGATGCCTGTCTAATATTTTGATGCAGCCCTGCATCATGGGGATGGTTTCAGAAAAATTCTTGAGAGATCTCTGCCCTGAGCTGTAACTACAAGTTGCTGAATTGCAAGCTCAATACTACTTATATTCTGATAAATGATATATACCAAAAAATACACAAATCTGTACTGGAGCACATCTACTCCTTCTGCCCATGGAAATGTTACCTGGCAATGATGAAGTTAAGATTTTGTAAAGGACAGTATGTGCAAGCTTGAAAATCTTCAGTTTAGAACTGAATAGAAACGTGTGGCAAGGAAAAATAGTTTCCTTACAAGCTCATAGACTTTGAGGAGAAGCAGAATACTGACAAATGAGCCATCTGCAACAGAAAAAGAGTAACCAGAAAGATCAGGAAGGCAGAAGTAATTTTGAAAAGCCTGGCCAAACAAAAGGTAACTGTGTTCCTAAATTTGTATCATTAAAAATCACACCCCCTGAGATAAGAGACCCTTGCTCAAGGAACATATGTTATGAAATAAATATATACTGTGTCTTTAAACAGAGGACAAAATGTAAAAGCCAATGATTGTAGTTACACCCTTATGTATACGGAAAACACTGATTTTCACTGTTTGAAACATATAAAAGTGGACAGCTGGTAGACTGAGGGGGTGCCAGCTTTGTGGAGTTACCACCTAGTACCTATATCTGCACAGAGATGAAATAAACGTCTCCGCTCTGTGCGTTAATCTCCTCTCTGTAAACTGTATGAAGGACCCTGATTTTGGGACAAAAGAAGGATTTCACAAAACTGAGCTCCTTGCCACTCCAGTAGTGCTGGACTACTTCAGAAAGCATGGTGTCATCTGCAAACATAGGTAATTTCATTGCTCATTTCCTCATCTGAAACACAGCTAAACTTGCTGAATAGAAATTACTCAGGGACTGCCAATGCCAAAATTCTTCCTCCTCCTGAGAGGAGCCCATTAAGTCTTAACCCTTTACTTCCTATCCATTTCAAATCATAAAAGGATCCCTTGTGTTCCTCTGGAACGAACATGATCACTTTAATTTCTACTCACACTTTTCTCCATGTAAGAAAATACTTTATCAAAGTACGCATCTAAGTGCCATGCAGGGATGGGAAAAGCAAGCATAAAAAATCTCTTCACCCATTGTATAGGGTTTGCATGGCAAGGTTTCGGTTGCAGGGGGGCTGCAGGGGTGGTGGCTTCTGTAAGATGCCAAAAGCTTCCCCTTTGTCTGATAAGGACCAGTGCCAGCTGGCTCCAAGATGGACCCACCTCTGGCCAAGGTTAAGCCCATCAGTGGCCATTGTAGCACCTCTGGCATAACACACTTAAGAAAGAGGAAAAGTTACTGCACAGCAGCAACTGCAGGAAGAGGGAGGAGTGGGAATATGTGAGAGAAACAGCCCTGCAGGCATCAAGGTCAATGAAGGAGCAGGGGCAGATACTCCATGCACCAGAGCAGAGATTTCCCTGCAGCCCATGACGAAAACCACGGTGTTACAACCAAAAAGCAGGTGTGGATCCCACAGGGACAAGGCACAGAACTCAGTGATGAAACCTTTTGCTTTAAGGAAAGCATAGCTTTAAGGAGCATAGGAGCTCCAGCACACTGACACTAACCAAATGGGGCCCTAACACAGTGAAGCCCTCCCAGAGTGAAGCTCAAGGGAAAGCACTGTAGGGGTGGGTGTCGTGGTTTAGGCCATAATCAGCCACACAGTTTGCTACATGGAGAATCGAAAGAATGCAACTCCCACAGGTTGAGATAAGAACAGTTTAGTAA
>JAOEHY010002494.1:39884-56398 GCA_025447955.1 Psilopsiagon aurifrons | reverse complement strand
AGTCAGCACCACCAGCCCCGCAGCCCCCGCCGCCATCTTTGTTCCTCCCTCCCCAACGCTCCGCCCCCGGCGGCTTCGCTGTAAGCGCTGCGCATGCGCCGCAGCCCCAAGGCCACGCCCCCACCGGGGTCGCTATGGAAACGCGGCGGCTGTGTCCGCCACTCCTCCCCCCGCTCTTAAAGGCGCCGCGCCGCCGCTTTACGTAACGGCGGGGAGGGGATGGCGGCGGGGTGGGGAGGGACGGACGGACCGAGCGAGCGGGGACGAACGGGCAGGCGGGCGCGGGGGGCAGACTCACCAGGAACAGCGCCAAACCCGGGACCGCTCCGGTACAGGGGCCGGAGGTTTGAGATGGGGCGCAGGGCACGGGCACCCCGGCACTGCCACGGAGCAGTCCTGATTCCGACTCCCAGGCGGCTGCAGCCCTGTCCCCCGATGCCCCGGAGGGGCTGGCCCCGCCCGGCGGCTGCAGAGGCCCCGCCACTGCAGGGAGAGCCCTGCCAGGTTTGGGCAAGGAGATGCGGGAGACGGCGTGTTCCCAAGAAGTAAATCATCCCTGCTGGAAGAGGAGGGACAGCCCGTAAGGAACAAGCAGCCTCCCCCTCTGAAACGGTGCCTTTTCACGGGATGCAGTGTTTCTTAAGGAGAGACTAGCACCAGGGAAGGAAAGCTGAACGTATTTAAAGTGCAAAGCCCAAACCAGCGTGGTCTCCCACGCGAAGGCCCTTGGTCTGGGGAAGCAGCTCCAGCCCTGCCAGAGCTCTCTGGGGCTCTATGAGCAACCACATGCCAGTGGGAAGTCTGACAGTCTACTTCCACCATCTACGCCAGTGCCGCAGGTGCTTTATGATCAATGCGGTGACCAAGGGGCTGCTCTTCCACCTCAGTGCCAGAATCCTCATCCCAGCTGCTGGCCCTAGGCAGGCCCCGCTCCCGCAGAGCACACTGAGGTTTGAACTTGCTATTGCACATCACCGCAGGCCGATGCCGCAGGACAGCTGCCTCCCTCCAGGTGCCCTCATCTCACACACTACCACGCCAGCATCGCGGCTCGTCAAGAACCCATGAGAGGAGTTGAGTGCTGAAGCTCCAAAACTTTATTCAAGCAGACAGCAGGTAAACCAGAAACAGTTTAACACCCCACACCACTCCAATGCCAGTGCTGCGCCAGGCATCCCAACATCCCAGCAGTCACAGTTGTGCTGCCCAGCCAGGAGACAGACTTTGTCTTTCTCTGCCGATTACAAAGCGCGTGATTAACTCTGACATCGAGGTGCATGCAAACACTACAGTGAGGACTCCCAGACAGCAGCTCCTAAATGCCATCTGGAGAAGTGTCACTAGGAAACAGTAACACAGACGGGGCTGTTCACATGCCTCAGAGACAGCAGGGTAGTTAAGAGCAGCAAGGAGTCACACAAGTCTGGGCATCAGGCTTTGAGAGAGGTGAAAAAACTTGCCTTCAACACCGGTGAGCTCAGGGACCAGGCTGGGGGCTCATCCTTGCCTGTTCCTTGCAGAGGCCAGGCCTCTGTTCCAGCTGAACACTGTTCTTTCCCTCAAGGACTACTGCTGGGGCTCAGGTCACTCACTTGGTTTAGGTTTAAATGCCAGAACTGTTTGCAGAGCACAGCGCTGGCACCAATGAGCCAGTTGCTTTCTGGGAACAGGCAGCAGAGTTCAGCAGGTGTCACACAGCAGCAGTGCTCAGCTTCAGGGCAGGCAGCAGAGGGGCACCATGAGAAAGGTGCCACTCCACACACACCCAGGAGACAAGACTGCAGTCTCCAGCAGGACCTGGGGAGCAAGCAACTTCCCCTGCACACACAGCAGCATCCCCCAGCCTTCAGGTACCGCTCATGCCTATCTAGAGTCGTGACCAGAGCCCTCCAGACAGCATTAGCCCCAGGCCCTACATTCACCTTTAACTCCCCAAGTCCTTGTAATAGATCTGAAGGAAGTTTACTAAATCACAGAGCACACAGTCTAACTAGTTTCCACAAAACATTCAAGCACCAGCCCCATGAATGGAGGCAGGAAGCCACTCCAGGACAGCACAGCTATTTGAAACAGTTCAGCCTACAGAGAAGGTAGAATATAGGGAAGCACATAACAGACCGAAGTTTGTATTTGCATCACCACAGGAGAGTGAAAAAATAGGACTGCAGGAAACTGATCCATGTTAGATACTAACCATCAAGCTTCGCAGATGACATTGCATGATAAGCATAGAACAATTATGGGAAACACTGTCCCCGATAATTACGTACACCCATAGTGCAACATATGGAGGTCACTGCCTCCGATATAACACTGTGGTAGGCAAAAACTACCTTGTTCTTTACACATTATGGAAGACACTGCCTCCGATAATGTCAGTTAGGTTTCATGATACATAAGGTACTGGAAGTTTGCAGGAAGCTGCCATTTAAATTTTGGGCTAATACCTAATCTGAAGTACAAGTCGTTTGTGTGTTGCCACAGGTGGAGCAAGGGCTACACAGCAAGCTCCGCCACTGCGGACAAGGGGAAAGCTGTGCTTTCTGTGAGAGCACACTGCATCCAGAAAGGGGTGCAAAGAGGGGTCCGAAACCTGACACCACAGGGCAGCCAGATTTCTAGTATTTCCAATTTTCAGCATTTCAAGGATCACTTCAGAGCACAACCTGGAGACTTGCTACCAGGTCTGCACATTCAGGTTTCTTCCAGAGGGGTGTTTTTGCCACAGAAAGCTTAATTGCTAGTTTTCCAAAACTTTTTTTTTTTTTTGAGAGACCTGTTTAGGTTATTTTAAATGCAAAGTTCCAGTATCATGTTTGATTGTAATAGCAGATGCTGCTTTATTCAAAAACGACAGTATAACTGTCATAATTATGGAAGGCACTGCTTCCGATAATTATCTTCTATAAAAAAACCACACCATTTATAGTGAACGCTGTCACTGATAAATAAATAAACAAATAAATATCTCAGTGCCAAACAAGAGCCATCCTGCAAAATGGCATCAGTCAGACAGGGTTTGGCCAGCAAGAGACTCGATTTCACTAAAGGCCCCACAGCAGCAAGGTCTGAAGTGCCAGGCTAGAGCCATTCCTCAATGCTGCAGGAGTCGCTGAGACGCTAGCTAAGGATCTAAAGGGGGCATTAGATAATCTTTGGGTCATTTTCCCTGGGTATCGAGACCTGCCTTGGCAAAAGCAAGTCTATAAGATGTTGCTGGGACTCTCCTGTTGAGTAAAGGCAGGCTGGGCACTTCAGAGCTTACTGATAATCCAGCACTTGTGGGCTATTACTAGGTTGGTTTATTTTTGAGCCACAGGTTGACCTCTGCAGCTCCCTGCCAGAAAAGGGATCCTCATTACAAGAGTTAAGAGGAATCCATTCCCCATTTTATCACTAGGTTTAGGAGGCCAACAATTAAAACCCTAAGTAGATGAGGTACCCCCCCACTCAAGGTACCGGTTCAGGAGTCACCTGAGCTGTTGGTTCTCAAGTACACTGGAAAGCAAAGCAGCTGTACATGACTGGTTTGTCAGATGGGAGCCTGGTCAGAGCAGATTTCATGATAATCCTACTACCTGCTTTAAAACTGCCTCCTGTGAATTTGTCAAGGTGAGATTTAAATTTTATGCTCCACTTTGGTCAAAAAACTATTTGTTGCCAGAGAATCTACAGAAAAATAATGCCATGGTAGGGAGTGGGTATCCCTAATCCTGTACCTTACCCAGGTGTTTGCCATGTCTAGAATTCGTTGTCTGTATCCCAGATATCACCCACTAAGGCATTGGCAGCTCCTTTAATGGTCCAGGTCGCCAGGGCCAGCTGCTCTTTCAGCATGTTCACATTCACGCTGTTCCTGCTGGCTCTCAGCAGCTGCAGGTTCTCCAGCAGACTCTGCAGGGTGTGGGAGCCTCTGCCGAAGAAGATGTGGCGAAAGGGAGCATCTTTTGGCGAGAGGTACGGGGAGAGGAAGTCGTATTCCACCTGAAGTAGAGGTGCAAATTTAGGGTTATACCCTCACCTCCCAAGTCTTCTTTCCTGATGTGCCACAGAGCTCCTGACCTCTGATCCCCACCCAGTCCTTTCTCACTGCACCTCTGTGATGCGCCAGACCCTCTCTTAATAGTGAGTGCAGAAGTCAGTCATGCTGAAACTAAGCAAGTAAAGAGACACCGGTCTGCACACTGAACATGGCACACCTGAGGAAGAGGCCCATCCCAACCTTTCTTTCCTTCGTGAAAAAAGGAAAACCAGTTGTACTCACCTTCATAATCCTGTCATTCAGGGCCCTGCGGATGATCTTGTTTTCCCTGTCACTGCTCGCAATGTCTCGTCTCAGTGTATCTGTAGCTCGCTGGAAGTCACCACGGGCAAAAAACAGCCAGTTCAAGGTCAGCCCCAGAGCCTGTGAGGGAGGAACTGTTAGCAAACCTGATTTTCTTCTTTTGCTGCTTTCTTACCAAGAGAAAGTGTTGGGTTTGTTGTCATGTGCCGTTCCCACCCCCCCCCCGCTTCCCCCATTTAACCAAGTAGCAGAGCGAGTTCCTGGCAGGCTTCTCTGAGGTCACTGAGCCCAGTGACGTCTCCCGCCACCCACAGCTTCTTGTGAGCTCTCAGCAGAGATGCAAATGAGATGCAGAGCTGCACTGTACTGCAAATGGTAACCAGACAAGAAACCATTCGTGTCCATTTCCTCAAGAGCTCACCACAGCCAGATTAGCTAAATCTGTCTGACGCAGTGACTCTGCCTGCACTGCTCCACAGAGAACATCCAATTCCTGTCACATCTTGGGTACACTCTGGTGCCTAAAGGAGGAAGATGTCCACCCTACTGTATCCCATCGCAGCAGAGCCTTATTAGCACATGGCCCCATAAGCAGGGATTCAATGCACTCAACTCAGAGCCTTTCTTACCTTCACATCCCGATCGTAGGGCAAAAACTTCTCCTGGAATGCTAACAATTCTTCACTGTATCTCTCAAAGTCCAGGTAAAGCTCATGATCATGGGTCAACCTGAGAGCTATTTGTCCAGCAACTTCTGCAGCAGCACGCATAAGATCATATAACTTGTCAGTCATCTTCAGGTTCTCCACAGTGTCCTCAGTAGTTCCCAAGAAGGGATATTCCTTATCTTTCTGCAAGAAGGCAGGCATTGAAGTTAGGCAAGACTAACTCCAGCTTCTCCAGCTAGCATTTCTTACCTCCCACTGCAGCTTGCTTGCTATTTCTACCACATCCCGTCTCCTTGTGCTGCCAAGTAGTGAGACTTGAGGGGCAAAACTTCAAAAGCACAGGGGAAGGGAATGGAGCTCCTGCCTCTCACAGTCTCCAGCAATCAGCAGAATGCTCTACTACTTTGTTGGACACAAAGATACACAGAGCTTTTCCGCTATCAGAGTTGAATGCAGAAGTGCAGGCAGGTAAACCCCATCACCCAGTCTGCCAGCACATACCTTTCTTGGCAGGGTAACTCAAGCTTTTTGTGGAATATGTCTGACACTAACAAAATCATTCGTAAGCAGAGGAAGCTGTTATCAGAAAGGCTCCCAGCTACACACCTTGCAGTAACAGAGGAGGCTGCCTGGCTGATGCCACTTTTTCCGGCCCCAAGCTGCCGCACCCCACCTGAACAGTCTGAATTAGTACTTGCTTTAGCCAACAGTACTGCTTCCCCAATGCACTTCGCTTGCTGACCAGCAGGCCACAGTACAGTCTTTCACTGAAGCAGCAACAGCATGACATTATTTAATACTTTAACCTTCTGAAACATCGACATCTGAGCCTTCAGAAGAGCATATGCCCCCTTCTCCCAACAAAACATGAGTGTTCAGGACTCTGGAACAGAGACTGTAGGCCAACCATGCTGCAAATGCCGCCTCTGGAGCAAGTACTGACACAACCACGAGGCTGTGTCAGAAGTAGATTCAGAGGCTGCCTACATCTCCTCCCCCAGAAAAGCTCTTGCATGGACAAGGAGCTTAGGATAGCACCTTATGTTCTGCCACCCTGAAGAGCAGATACCCTTACAACACTCTGCACGGAATGAGTACACCAGGCAGGTGAACGGCACTTACATTGCAGAAACCGAAGGAAACCACGGGGATTCCCGAGAAGGCCAGGAAAGGGAATGCTGTATTATCCAGACCAAGGGGAACACTGCAAAAGACAAGTACTGAGTAGCTACCAACTGGTTTGGACACACCAGGAGAAAAGCTGCAAGCTCTAGAGTTGCAGCTGTAAGCTAACTGGACTACCCAGTCTAGACAAGGCTGGTTTTGGCAAGGAATCTCAGCCAAGCACTGAGGGCTCTTGTCCATTTCTGGCCACCTGTCTTTGGACAGGGCTGTTCTTGCTCTACAGAAAGGTGTCCGGGCTGCCTACAGGCAGGTTGGCGCAGCACTAAGTGTAACAAGCATACTGTTCACGCTTGCCTAATCCCACTGCAGGAGGTAGAGCCTGGCCCAGACAGCAGTATGACACTCCAGCACAAAGAGCAGAGGCCATTTAGTTTGCTCCTTTATGGAGATATGCTTTTCCAAAGAACAGGAAGACAATACTTACACTGTTTTTACCCAGTCAGAGCCAACTCTGTCATACAGGTTTCCCGAATCCTTTGTTGGGTCCTTCACCTGCACAGAGATTAACAGTCACTGCACTTGTTCTGACCTCTGCTGGGGCTTCCAGGTCCATCCTGGAGCTTGCATTTCTGTATAGATGCCAGTCAGGCATCTCCTTTCTCCACACAGTTCATGCAGAACAAGCATTCATCTCCCATTGAACTGTGGCACTTGCCAGTTTTAGATTCTGAAAGTGTGAACTGCAATTCCCAGAGCCCAGCTGACTTAAGACAGGGCCCTCTGGAGTATTTCAGCCCTTTCTCCTATTCAGGGTTTTCTCCTCAGAGGGTGCCAGCTGGGAAAAATGAGCCAGCACAGTTGTGGCTGCTTTCCTTAAAACCAGTCACCTCGATAAGCCCAAGACCCTTCAACTCACCCCCTTCATAGTTCTTTCCAACAATGTGTACAGCAGTGGGCTAGCAGATATCTTCATGTGGTTGAAGCCTGCAAAAAGACAAGGACATTTGACATGCTGGCACAATTAGCCACTGCTGCTAGAGCTGCTCAGCCTTGTGACCCAGCAACAACTGATCTACAGGTTGCTGCCAAAGGATCTTCAGAAAATACAGTACAGTCTACTGGGACCTAGCAGAGCTGCCTCCTTTTTGGCTCAGGCTCTGCATACCTTTGGCACAGCCCCCATTCCTGGAGGTTAAGGGATATTGGTCAAGCTATTCTGGTCCCACTCAGTTTCAAGAAACTTAAGAGTAGGAGGTTACCTAGAACTGCAGCATCCAAGTTAATGTAAGTGAAGGCTTTGGCATGCAGCGTTGCAGAGTAACCCTAGAACAAAACAAGTATTTTAAGGTGAACAGTAGCAGCACAACACCAGGAAACCACAACTGCGCTGTCACCAAGGAGAAGTCCACCAAACAGTACCTCCAGCCATTCAGTAGCACCCACAGCTCCGTACTCTCCTGCACTCCAGCTAGCAAAGATGATGCTGCGCCTTGGTTTGTAGCCACCTGCAAAGAGAGGGAGACTGAGATGTCTGTCCTTCCCCCATAGAGATGTTGATCAGCACTGAGGGCCTGGGGAGATGCATCTCCTGCTCCTTAGAGCTGAACTGCTGCAAACATGCAGACTAGCAGATGCATGGACACTCCATCCTGACCCTCATGCCACAGAGCTGTGTAAGAAAACCATGCTGTCTGAATTTCCCTCCTTTTTTGTTTAGCTGCCTGAGCCCAAAATTAACCCTGGAGATAGGAGCACTCATACTAAGTGCCACCATGCAGCCTCAACTGCTCTAGCTGGTCAGAGACATCAGTATTTTCCCACCTTCAGGCCTAGCTGCCCAACAAACAGCTCAAGTTTGAGGTTTGCACTGCAAGTTATCCAAGGACATTTTTGCATTCAAGGAATACCAGATGCAGGCATGGCAGTGGATGCAAGTGCTCACTGCAGGTTAAGTTGTCTATGTTGGAAAAGCAACAGCTTTACAGGAAGCTTAGTCAGATTTCCTATTGCCTTCCTTAGGATTATTTTGCTGGGCTCCCCAGTATTAACACATAGAGAAGTAAACCTGCATCACACCTTCCACTCCCATGCTCCTCATGAGCACTTACCATTCTTCACTATGTCTGAGATCACACGGGCAAGTTCCAACAATATGGCAGTTCCAACACCAGCCTTGGCTGCTCCTGGGCCCCAGGAGTCTCTCTGGGCTCCGATCACAACGTATCGATCTATAAAGGAGACAAGATCTGAGCTGCAAGCTTCAGGTGGTAAACACCACTTACCAAAAGAGCAGCTTTGAGCCTTTGTTAGAAACACAATATGGAGTCTGACTCCTAAATCTGGCACACTGCTTGCTACCATTGAGCCTTTCTCTGGCAGTGTAGTTCAGCCTTTTCTTTGACCCTTCGGGGAGGGTCTTGGTTCTGCTAAGGAAGTTGTTGACATTGTAGGAACAGCTGCCACCTGGTGATCACAGAGCAGGAAGGGTTCCCTTCAAGACTAAGCCACAAGGCAGTTGCTGTTACCTGGTTCTTCAAATCCCTTGATAGCACCAAAGATGTTCAGAATCTTCTGGTCCACCATAACATTGTTCACACTCAATTTTACTGTCACATTGGCCATGCTGCTCATCATCTTGCATTCCATGACCCCAGATTTCCACTCCAGAAGGCATTTGTCTCCATCCATTTTGCTGAAGGGAAAAAAGAGAGGTTCTTTGAACTCATTTTACAGCTCTGACCTCATCTAGTTACCCTGTGAAGAAAGCAAGCCTACAGCTGCAGATGCAGCTTTGTTCAGGTCCTGCTCAGGAGATAGCCTGCAGTTCTGTACCACTAATTATGCAGTGAGAGGTAGGAGGCAGAAGCCGAGAGAAACCCAACACTAGCTGAAATTCAGTCTTTAAGATGTAAGACATGGACACAAGCAACATTTCTCCAGCCAGTCCCAGTAAGTGCTCACTGCGATACACAGTAGAGACCAGCAGAGAGCTCCCTGGGCTCACAGCACCTCAACACTATCCTCAGCTCTCCACGAGGGCCACAGCAGCCCAGCCTGCAAGCCAGGAGAAACTATTACCGGTACAGTCTGCTTGCTGCTTGGCTAGAGATGGTCTGAACAGGGATGTGAGGTAGTCCAGAAGATTCCACTGGTGGGAACTGGGTGTGGTTGAAAGAAGGGAAGCCTGGGGTGAAAGGGTCTCCAGTTCCAAGGTGGGCCTGTGAAAAGCAAGAGGAGCCTTCAAATCTCAGAGAAACCCAACAGCTTTCATCTACACAAAGGTATGAAGCACTGCTGAGCCAGAGGCCTGCAGAAGGACTGCTGCACAGCAAGAAAAGTTAACAAGAACACGAACAGGAGAGCCAGCTGCATACTCACATGTCCAAAGGGGACAAGCGCATCTGTGTTCTCGTAATCATAGGGATCCAGGTACATCAGGACACCAACTGCTCCTGCCTCTTGGGCATTTGCAACCTGAAGCAAACATGAACATTTACTGCACATCTGCACTGCAAGCAAGGGGAATTAAGGCCTGCCTCTGACATGCCACCAGCACAAAGACTCCTGCAAGGTTAGGTACCAGCTTGAAAAGTGGGAAGGGAGGGCTGGAGAACCAGTAAGCACCCCTTGCGGAAACACTTTTTAGCTCTGCCTATGTCTTATATGCAGTCAGACTGTGCCTGCTTGCAGAGTCCCATGACTCAGCAACCCCAGAAGCACTCACCTGGAGGGACAGCTCTGGGTCAGACATCTGTAACAAGTTTCTGTACAGGATTTGGATCCTTTAGGCTGCTTGCCTATTTGGTTCTACTTGCTACACAGAGAGCATTACAGCAACATGCAAGGCAGCTGACTGGGCATGCAGTGCCACCACCTTCACGCAGACCAAGTGAGACACTGCAGTCAACATTTAAAAGTATCTGGCTGCAGCAACATGAGGTGTTCTGAAGGCAAGGCTGTCCCGCTTCTAGCAGCTCTACTGCTGCATCTAGCAAAACCATATAGCCGGCAGGCTGCCTGCATCGTTCCAGATGCTTGTCTGCCCCAGCAAGACTGCCAGAGGACAAGAATGCCATGATGAAGGTTAACCAGCTCTGTTCAGTCTTGGTGTCCAGATCTGCATGTGGAAACTTAGTGCATATGCACAAGACCAGACCTGCAGGGACAAGCCTAGAAACACAGGTTCCAGAGACCTGGACAAAGACACACCCCTAAACCTTGAAGAGGAAGAAACATGGCTTCCTACTGCCACATTTGGCCAGGCTTTGGGGCATGGACTGCTTACCTTCTCAGCAAGGGTTATCTTTCCAGCTCTGAAAATGAGTATAGCTCCCTTCAGTGAAACACCCAGCTTCTCCAACTTCTGAAAATCAGCTTTCAGTCCGTAGTTCACATGAACTGGTTTGCCCTGGGACAGAAACACTGGTTATAAATGCAACAGTCTTATGTCAGTAAGGTACTTGATACAGCCTGCAGAGTCACAGTACCAGTGACTCCTGCTAACAGTGGGGAGCTCAAGCTCAATCATGTAAACCGATCACATGCAACATGCCTCCTTGAACAACACTTCTGATGAGTTTCCTGCCTGGATCCCAGCACAGAAGTGTAAACAGTTACTTTCACTTCTTGCTGAAAACATGGGCCTGCTCCCCACTGAATTCTCCCACCACCACCCCAGGTCTCCAACTGTAGATGGCTTATACACTTCGTATCTCAAAGGGACATATTTTGAACATTGCCACCTGGTAAGCATGCAAGCACATTTCCCAGATCTTCCTGGAGTCACTTACAACAACTGAGCCAGTCTTGCTATATGCTACGTATGCATTCGGACTCTCCAGTTCCTCCTCTTTACCATTTTGCAGAACAGACACTCTGTTGTTGCTGCTGTTAAAGTAAAGAGACAGTGTAATGCTCTTTCATATATAAACTCCGCATTTAACTAGCTCCCATATTTCAGCAATTATGATCAATCAAGTCAATGCAGAACCTGAAGCAGGCAGACTCATCCCAGTACTTCCGTGAAAGAAACTCTGGGGTTGTTCAGAGACTTTAATGACATGTAATTTCTAAGACAAGGCAGAAAGAATCTGTACTTCCAGGTCTCTTAGTCACCTCCTAAGAGAAGCTAAGCAAATTTGCTTCCCCCCCAAAACAAAGAGGGCAAGTAAAACAAAGGTTTGAGCTGCCAGCCAACACAGTGCCTGTTGATACTCTCCCGAACTACAACAGAAGCCACTGCCAGGTCCACAACACCCATCTGTGTGACAAGACAGTGCCCACACCCACAGTTTTACTCACAAGCAATATGCCCTTCAGCCTAGTTTTTACTCAAGTTTGTTTTCTCTCTACTTCCTAAGCATGCTTTGAGGAACCAGCTGCCCCAGGAGAAATACACAGGGCTGCTACCAGATCCTCTGGATTTTGTAACTCTGAGAAGAGACAGAAGCAGCTATTGCTTGACTAGCTTGAGGCCTTCTTTGGAGAGCGGTAACTGGCTCACAATTTTAGCACTGCTTTCAGCAGAAATCAGGTGTTTGCTCAAGACTACAGATAACTATGCTGCAAGGAAGAGATCTGCACCGCTTCATTAACGTACCTGCCTTTGACTTGCAGCTTAACATAGTGCTCATCGTTCCAGACTTCATCCAAGTGGAAGCTGTTAAACTGGTCATGAATGTAGCTGGCAGCTTTCTCATCTTCAATCTGTCCAGCTTCAAAAGAGTTCTTGTTCGCTCTTTGCCTGTAGGTAACAGATGCATAGCTTACGCTACAGCATCGGGCTGCCCTGCAGTGCTGCAGCCTGCAAACCCAAGCTGGATGGGCCATTTAAGCCCATGTTTAACCACAATACTACCCCACACCATCTTTAAGGCCCTTGCTCTCCAAAAGAGCTTGAGAAGTTCTGCTCACAGGATGTCCTTCTCATAGCTGTAGTTAAGCTTTCTGGACCCGTTACCTCAAGCTGTCCTCAAGATGTCTGGCTGACAGCTTTCCTGAGAACAAGCTCCTGAGTTCAGGCCAGTACAAGACAGACGGTCCAGGAACCTCTTCTTCCTCAGTTTCATCCTCCGTTAAGTAAGATGCAGTAGGAGTCATCTCACACTTGCCACTTCCGTCCAGACACCTGCTAGCCTTCTGCATTCGCCCACGATAACTCAAGTAGCCAATCAGAAACCCTACAGACAGAAGAGGTACTTTTTGTGCTGCAGATGACTAAACCAGCCCTACACCACACAAGTGCATTCAAAGCAGCTTCAGGGTTGAGATGCATCTCTGCTTTCACACCACTTCTGACAAGTTAGCATGACTAAGGACAGGCAGGACTATGCAGCCTGCACTGTGGCTGAGCTGGCATGTTTTAAGGTCCACTGTAAATCTGATCTTGTGCTTGGCAGAGTCCACCCAGCACCACTTTGGAAGAAGAACGCTTACTTTAGTCCAAAGGCAAGATTGAAACTCTTTAAAGCACCAGAAGCTTTACTGACACGTTGAGACATATCACTAGAATAAAGTGTTAACATTTAATCAAGGGAAAACCAGTGAACTTGCCACATGGACCAGTTTACCCCTCAGCTAAGACACAGTTCCACTGCCAAATTTCACACTTCTTTGTGCCAATTCTACACCACAAGTCTGAGACAGACATACTTAGTGACAAGAGGCTGCAGCCTGGATTCAGGCTCTTTAATTATCTCATGAACCAATACAGAGCCAAATGTTAATGACCTCAGATATGCTCAATACCAGAATCCACTTTATGCAGTTGTCTCCCACCCTTCCTTACCAATCAAAAGGAGGAGGAGAGCTGCAATGACTACAAAGCAGAGGTTCTTGACACTCCTCCGTGGAGGCATGCTGGCATGCATATGCTCTTGCCTCCCAATTTCCCCTCCTTCCTCATCATCAGCAGACAGCCTCATCTCCACATGGCTGTTGTCTCCATCCATTTGCCGGGCAATGCTGAAGCGCGTGTATGACATTGGCTCGCCAGCAAACTGTATCGAAAGACAGTCATGCAATGGAAGAGTGTTATATCAGCCTACATACAGTCCCTGCAGCCAGCTGCACCCATGCTCCAAATGAAATACAGCTTGTTCACCTAGAACTGCTCCAGCACAGCCTGAGCATTTGGCTTTCAGTAAGTCAGGCTGGCTCCTTTGAACAGTTAGACTTACACCCAACATGGGGTCTCCAGGGCCAATTTAGCAACTCTTTGCCCTACACAAGTTCAAAGCTACACTGGCCAAAGCCTAGCTTGGGGTCTATTTCAGATACGACACAGTCAATGGCATCAACATTTCCCACATTATCGCATGGCAAAGGCTGACTCAAGCAGAAACTCCTGGTCTTAATCAGGAGCACATCGATCCGACTTGAACATGCGCAGTTTGTGCAGAAGGGAACTTTGATCGGCACAGAGGAAAAGGAAGGCAACTCCTGAACGGTTGTGCCTTTGAGCCACATCCACTTTCATGTAAATACTCTCATGCAACATCTAGATTGTCTTCTGTTAAATGGCCCAGGCTACTCTTAAATTACACTACTGATGAGTATTATGAAGCTGCTAGGCTGAACAGAGATGACCCATGGGAACCCTGCTACCTCCGCTAACCTGAAAGCCAAGGACACACCTCCTGCATCCACCAGCAACTGGCACCATTCAGAAAGTGTTTATCAGTGCCTGAGCAGAGCAGCTTCCAGCCTGGAGCCCACTTTTCTGAACAGCTGCAACACACAGTCCAGCTGCTCACAGAACAGCAGCCCATGCACAAGGCATTTGCTCAGATTAACAGACAGTTAAACTAAATTCCAGTTAAACTTAACTCCAGGCATCGCCAGGCACTGTGCAGAGCCACTCAGCTCCCATTATAGCTCCTGAACTTGCCTGCGGCCATGGCTGTGTTGGGGACAGGCAGGAGACTGGCTAAAAGGCCGGAGGAATAGTTCTGGGAGCAACAGTCCTGCAACCCCTCTCCACAGTACTGGAGAAGCAGCTGGTTGCAAGCGCTGAAGCCCTGTTACAATATCTGTATCTCTTTCACAGTTCTCAGCTTGCTCTCTAACTACAAGTGAGGGCCTGAAGGTGCAGAGACCATATATCAGCTTGGCCGGTAAAAACAATACCATGTAATTTCAGACCTGCAGTTCCATCCTAGCCCACGCTACCAGCGATGAAGTGGCTGGCTGCTCACTTTTCAGAAAGCACAATGCAGCAGCCTGTCCAGCAGTGCCCCTGCTCAGCTGCTTGATAGCTCAGCTTCCCTCACCCTTTGCAGAGGACATGCTTCAACCCCACATATCCTTCACACTTGTGCAGAGACCAAACCATCATATTTGCAGGCCTAGCCTAGGGTCATTTCACTGTTCAAGCTCTCTAGGACCTGCAGGCTTATCTGAGCACGTTTGTTTCAAAGCACATTACATTCAAAAGCTGGCCTTGCGCTTGAATTCCCACCCCCAAAGTAACATAATACAACACACACTGATTGTCCCGATAGGCATTTATCAGCTTCCTCAGCAGCACTTCCTCCTGGAACACTGTTCAAGGCTCACCTCCCCTCCTTATCAGCTTCCTGAAAGACCCAAGACACTGTAGCAGTTACAGATAACCAAACAGCACTGAACTGCATAAGCCACCCCCTTATCATGGCCAGCTAGTTACAGTGCTGTTTGGCTCACAACCCACACAGTAGCACCCAACACTGCTTTGGATTTCTCATCTTCTCCAACTCTGACACACATGTGGTTGAATCTTTCTTCTTGCAGTACCAGCAGCCCACCAAGAGACAAATGGCACAGGGAGCTGTGTCTTACCAAGTTAGAGATTGCTGCTCTGGCATGGTCCATTGCCTTCTGGAGGAGTACCCACCAACTTGACCAAAGCCCTGGAAGTGCAGAACACAAGCAGTCAAGTCACACTGCTCCTCTGCCACTACATAAGATATCCAAGGTCACCGTCACCAGTACAACACTTGCCCATGGATTTTACATGCATGCTTCTAAGTAAGTCACAACGGTAGAAGTCCACATACTCCCACCACAAATATCAGTACTGATGAACAAACTGGCTCCTTCTATTGAACTCTGGGGACTGGGGATGGGGACGGTGTATGTATAAATGAGGAATACAGTCTCAGATGGCTGATTTCAGCCAAGAGTCTTATTAATGGTAGGGGCACCTCCACTCAGAGAATGCTGGCAAGAGGCCCTGTTCAGCTTTGACAACAGACACCACATAACTAAGGTTCCTGGAGTCCGTTTTACTGACAGGATGGAGACGAGTCTGACTTAGCCAGAAGCGGCACAATGCTGTAACTCAAAGCAGGACAAAACCCAACACTGCCAAACCACTTCCAATTGCAAAGTCTCTTCTAGACTGCTATATTCTCTACCACTTTATGAAGGCAGTATGAGTTCTGAGCAATATCCCAGAGTAGCCAAGAGGAACTCTTTAATATGCATTTCAATCATTTGGGTTTCTCTATACAATAAACTTATTTGCTGCAACTGAATTATTTCAGCATTTCTTCCTGAAAAGATGCTGGAAAAAGCTTTTTAAGTCAGTGACTAGACATTTTGGGCTGGGCAGGTGTTTAGGTTGGGAGCATGCAGCTTGAGTATGCCCTCAAGCAGTGCTGCTAAGAAATGACTTTGAACTGGTCTTTGGGTGCATGGGGATTAGCTTTACATCTGGGAGCTCTGAAATATAAGCAGGCTTTATTTGGAGATCAAAGGTTAAAAGTGGTGATCCGCTCATTTCACCTTCACCTTTCACTCAGGGCAAGAGTACACAGAGTTGAATCCTCAGCAGCTTTCCCAAGTGACAATCTGAGGCCTAGGCTCCCAGCTGGCAGGCGGGGAATAACAGGGCATGCATACGGAGGGTCGCCTAAAAGACAGACGAGCTAACCGAGGGAACAGCCAAGGAAGCACAATGGCCTGGGGCCATCACACCTGGCAGGCATGCTCCTACTCCCCCAGGAGTACAGGGTCCCCCCATGCTCCTCATGGCCCAAACCCCTTCAGCCAGGCCGGGCAAAGAGCCGGCACCCCGGGCACCTAACGGGGAAGGGACGCTCCCTCCTCCCTCCAAGCAGCCCGGGAGGCGGCCAACAACCGGAATCCCCCCAAAATAAGGAGAGCAGGAGGGAAAACCAATAAACAAAAGCACAGAAGCAGGCTCCGGCGAGGGGCTGGGCGGCCCCGGTATCGCGGGCAGGGCAGGCCTGTGGGCTGCGCGATAAGCGGTCCGGGAGATACGCCACCGGCCGAGGGCACGTCTCCCCTCCGCAGCGGGGCCCTACCCGCCTTGAAGGTCAGGCGGTTACGGCCGCAGCCACGTGCTTGGCGCGCACGCTCCGCCGCGGAAGGGCCCCGCAGCCCCCGCGCCAGGCCGCCCGCTGCCCGCGCCGCGATACCGCCGCCCGCCTCCC